>WEXE01000585.1:0-87163 GCA_011035825.1 Fusarium cf. hostae
GCCGAAAACGCGAAGCTTCAAGCCATGCTGAACGAGGTCGTTGGGGATGCAACTGTTCTTACTGTGGCTCATCGACTGGATACGATTGTTGCTACGTGTGATAAGGTGGTCGTGATGGATAGCGGCAGAGTAGTTGAGTTTGACACTATTTCGGAATTGTATGCCAGACCAGGCAGCGTGTTTAGATCTTTGTGCGATGCAGCAAAGATTTCCATTTAGTCACAGCCTTCGCAAGCAAATATTTCAGTTCGAGCCCATAGATCTTCTACCTAAATTTACTTAATTCAATGCTTCATTCATAGTTTCGGTCACGCGACCAGTAAATTCAAGTCACTGGAGGATTGCCACTGCGACAACGGGGTGCCAAAGATTGATAAGATCGTCTGATGCGATGAAAAGCTTGCTTACGTGCGTCAGATTGATAAGTGAAAGATCTGCAATTGCCAAGACGAATGATCAAGGACATACTGCGTACCAATGTTACATGAACGACGTAGATGTTATTTTTGCAAACCCTGGTACATCACCGCTGCCAAGTCCTCGGTATTGAACCAGGTAAAGGGCCTCAATCTAGGTAAAGTTAATGCATTAGAATTTCTAGGTAAAGCGTCAGGAGCCGACAACATGAACGGTATAGCTTCTCATTGAGTTCAAGCCTGTCACATCGGAATGGAACGGACCAAAGAGATCTTCATGATGGACAAGCAATTGGCCACGCTGGTAACACTCTCATAATCTTAGCTTGTGATTGATAAAAGCCCTGATTTGTCAAGAAAACTTTGCCTCTGCCATGAACCAACCAACGCATGTGAAGCGTCGGCGAGTTCCCTCTTCTTGGAATCTGGATCCATGGTTACAGCTGCATCAGAGACATGCCAGCAACTGCATGAAGCCAGGGATATTCTACTGTTTGTATAAATATGTGATACACTGTGCTCTTAGCTGGACAAGGCAGAGATCTTCATCCCGTCCCACACTACGGCCGATCCCTACTGCACGCTACCATCTGATTAGATGGACGACCAGTTGATAATCTTGGCTATCAACCAACGCAAGTGGATATGAAAAAGATCTGATAATTTTTAGACAAGCCGGACAAACCAAAAAAGACTCACCTGTTTCTGGTCCTTCCACGCCTTGGCTGACTCCACCCAGGCCGTAGCATCAGCACTACTGTAGTCCGTTGTAGGCATAACCTACCGAGCCGAGGACCGGCGACCGAGGGGTCCTGTAATCTGTACCTTGCACACTGTCTGTTGGTTCTGTCTTTTTCTCTCTGCAAATGGGGGCGACCAGCAGTTTTTGGAAGCTGCTGTAAAAAAAAAGTCAGGCGAGTCGGCACTACCGCTGCAGATTGAAGACTTTTCCCTTTCTTCTTCCCGTTTTATTCGGTTCTTCTTCCCGTTTTATTCGGTTCTTCTTCCCTTCTTTTAATGCTACGTTGATCTACCGTCTTGGAGCGATCTACAGCTCATTTCATCCGTCCAAAATGTCAGCGCCTAAACAACCCGAGGGCAGCACTGAGCCCCCCGCCCAAAACACGTCGCAAATGTTCGAACTCAACGAGAAAAAAGACTACGACGCGTCCAACTCGCCCGTCTCCGACGATGATAGCCATAAGGAAATCGGTGTAGGAAGGGTCGAGGCCTTCAACAAGGTCCTCTATCAGTCTGGCAAGAAGGGCAAGATCCTTCTCTGGCTTCTCGGTATCTCTATTGGTCTTACCATGTTCGCCTACGCTCTTGACATGGGTATCACGACCACAATCTTTGGAACGCTTGCGGCTTCGACTTTTGGTGTTCATAGTCAGCTTGGTACTGTCAATACGGCTGGTCAGATCATTCGTGCTATTAGCAAGCCTTTCATTGGAAAGCTTGCTGATATTACTTCTCGGCCTACAACTTACGTCGTGGTGCTCGTCTTCTACGCTGTCGGCTTTGCTGTCGCTGCTAGCGCCTCGGGCTTCACTGCCTACACTGTTGGTATCTGCTTCACCTCGGTCGGCAAGTCTGGTCTTGATCTTCTTAGCGACATTATCGTCGCAGACTTGACTCCTCTCGAATGGCGAGGCTTCTTCAGCGCTTGTCTTTCTCTGCCCTTCATCGTCACTGTGCCTGTCAACGGTTTCATCGCTGATGGCTTCTATGAAGATTGGCGATGGGGTCTCGGCATGTTCGCCATCCTCGTTCCCGCCCTTCTCGTCCCTGCCATTCTCACCCTCTATACCATGCAGCGACGTGGTGAGAAGGCCGGGATGGTCACCATGGCCGACTCCAAGGATGTTCGAATGGGTCGCACTGAGGCTACACCCAAGAATCTCACTTACTGGGCTAAGCTTGCATACCGAGGTCTGATTGACATTGACATCATTGGTCTCATTCTGCTTGGCTTTGCTTTCTCCCTCATCCTTCTGCCCATCACCCTGGCCAAGAGCGCAAAGGGCGGATGGAACAACCCCAGCATGATCGCTATGATCGTCGTTGGCTTCGTTGTGCTCATCTTGTTCGGTTTGTTTGAGATGTATCTCGCCCCCAAGCCAATGATGACCAAGCGTATTGTCAAGAACCGTGCATTTGTCGCTGGTGTCATCATTCACATCTTCAACCAGATGGCCTCTTCTGTTCGCAACACCTACTTCTCGTCCTACATCCTCATCATCAAGGAGTGGACTACATACCAATGGACCATCTTCCTTGGTATCACTACCATGGGTCTCTGCTTGGTCGGACCTATCGTTGGTTTGATCCATCGTGTCTCCCATCGCTACAAGGGTCTCATGATCTTTGGTGCTGCTGCCAGGATTCTTGGCTATGGTCTTCTCATTAGCCCCAACGGGATGATGACTCAGGATACTGCTCGTCTCGTCGCAGCTCAGCTCATCTTCTGTCTCTCTTCGCTCAACGTTGTTGGTGCCCGAGTTGGTGTCCAGGCCTCTGTTCCCCACGATGACATTGCTTCTCTCATCTCCATCATCACTTTGTGGTCTACTCTTGGATCTAGTGTTGGTAGTGCTGTTGCGACAAGCATCTGGACTGAAGAGATGGTTGCTCAAATGCACGTTGAGATGCCCAATGTTGACGACACCACCATCGCCACCATCTACGGTAACATCAAGACTCTCAAGAAGTATGACTTCTTCGATCCCATCCGTCAAGGCTCTATCCGCGCCTACGCCATTGTCAACGGTCATATTACCATTGCTTCCATCTGCTTGTCCTGCGTTCCTCTCATCGCCTCTCTCTTCATGCCCAACTTCTATCTTGGCAAGCAGCAGAACGCTGTCAATAACAAGGGCCTTGATGGTGAGGTTGTCGACGTCCCAAACCAGAATGGACCGAGAGACGCAAACGCGACTCAGCAAGAGCCTGCAACATTCATGCAGAAGCTGGCTGCTCTGTACCGAAAGTAGATAATGCCAATTTGTGAGTGTAAGGCCTTCATGAGAGTCCAGAAGGGAACTCTACGGATCATGGGATGATACAGCCACTGGGGCATTCTCGGTCGCCAGTCTCCGACACTCACTTACCACCATATTATTACCCCGAACCGTAGCTACAACTGCCTTAATACAATCACGACAGCTCACACTATGTGAGTTTGGAGTCAAGTTCAAACCATTTGCATGTATCCTCAATGTTGCCAATTGATGTGACTTAATTTCATGAATCTTTCATCTTTTAAACTTATATTTGTAGCGCTTAATGCGTCCATTGAGTCAGCACGCGACAAGATCTCATCTCATCCGGTGGTGCCAAGAGTTGATCAGCTGTTTTTCGTCCACTAAGTCCAAGACTCTCGGAATAACTGATAAACCCGTGATACCGACCCACTGAGCTGATTATCTGATCATCTGATAACGATTTGGTCATTGTGACTATCATGATGTCTGAAACCTCCAAACTTCCCATCAAAGCCCAAGATGCGGTGCTGGAGACGCAACGCAGTACGTCTTCTCGCTGCCAACTTCCTCGGCCATGGTGGGGTTTTGGCTACCCCAGATCATTGCGGGAAAGCCTGCCGACAAACATTTCGAACTCTCCGATTTGTCGATGCCCCTCCAGGCGTTTTCTTCACGGTACAGGAATGCACGAGCCTCATTTACCAGAAGTCGCTTCATCTTTGCTGGGAAATACATTGCGCTGAGAATGTTTGGCAGGCAGAGTCAGCCTCAATGAACCTGACATGTTACGATATTAGTGGTTCTCATCTTCCGCCACACAATATCATTAATAACCTCACAAATCATGACATCGAAGCCATCACAAGATTCAATGCCACAAGCCCAGACCGTTCCCACGTGTATGGAGAATTAATGCTCCCATCGCAATCCTACTACGATCTTTGGGTCAGAACGCTGGTCAGTATATCATCTCAAATCGGATCGTTGTTGTTTGTTAAACGGGTTCCAATAGGAGGCGCACGATTACATATGGGACTATCACTACTATTACGGGTGGGTAATGGGAATATTCTGGGGCTTGGTCGTCGCAGTGGGCATCGCGAACCGGGCTCTAGGGCAGTCCCTCTCCCGTCAAGGCCGAACAAGGTCGTGGCTCGGACGCAATATTCTTCTACCTGCGACATTTGGCAGACGCTGCGTACAGGACTATGGGGGCTGGGGTACCTTGCCTCCAAGGATGCAGACGTTGACTCTCATTCTTTTTGTCATTGTCAATATAGCATGCAGTATACACGGATACGAGATGTTCGAAGGTTACGGCTAGTGAGTCCCCCAAATGCTAAAATTCATTAGGCACGCTGACATATGAGTGCCCAGCTACCCTTCCGTCTGGACGCAAGTGCTGCGACACGTATCTGACCGAACGGGAATACTCTCATTTGCCAACTTTCCGCTGATATGGCTCTTTGGGATGAGAAATAACATCGTCATCTGGTTAACAGGCTGGGACTTCAAGACTTACAACAACTTCCATCGATGGGTTGGTCGGATCGCGACTTTACAAGCCGTGATTCATTCAATCGGATATACCATTATAATTCTACAACGTAAGACCTTGGATCAGCTTCATAGCTATGTTTATTGACTTTTGTAGGTGGCGGTTGGAAGTACTTCTGTCAAATATGGACATTTACCTTTTGGTGGACTGGGGAGCTAGTGAGTAGTCAAAGTACACGACACTGTCGGTGACTAACCCCTATATAGGCCACGATATTCATCTGTCTGCTTGTGGGTTTATCGGTATTCTGGGCAAGACGTGGGAATTATGAGTTCTTCCTCATCACACATATCATCCTGTCATTCTGGATCCTCATTACCATGCTCGGGTACGCCCAATAACATGAATCCAAGCTAGACAGTCGGCTAACGAAATACCAGGCATGTGTCAATATTTAGTGGTGCCTACGATCTTCTTGTGTGGGTTCCAGCACTGATCTGGCTGCTCGATCGCGTTATTCGCGGATTGCGGATCATGGCCTTCAATCCGAAATTCTGGGAGACCCAGGCTCTCATTGCCTATAACGAAGATGCACACATGATCCGCGTTACTGTTCCAACTTCATCAAGTCTCTATAGAATCGAGCCAGGGACATTCTACTATCTCATGGTGCTTAACAAGTGGAACTTTTGGGAGAGCCATCCTTTCACAGTAGCAACAATATCTGGATCTGGTCGATGCGCTACAGGCACCTTGGAAGAAGACGCGCCTTTGCTGAACTATGGATCCTCCTCCGATGAACTGAGACCTACATCGGAAAAGTCCCACCGAGAAATGACCTTCTTGATCCGGCCATATGATAGCTTCACTTCCCGATTGAAGGAGTATGCCGAAGAAGAGCGACCGAAGCCGGCTACAGTACGCATGGCTATTGACGGCCCATATGGAAAGACTCTACCTCTTGAACGCTTCACAAAAGTTCTCTTCATTGTCGGTGGAAGCGGAATAGCGGTTCCGCTGTCCTACCTCGGGAAGCTCACGACATTCTCAAAAAGGCCGACACGGATCGAAATCCACTGGGCTGTGCGACAGCCGGCTCTGGCTGTTGATGTTCTGAATCATGAACTGAGTGATATACTCGGTAATGATCGGGTAGAGATTAACATCTACCTGACTGGTGGCGATATTGATTACAGAAGAGCATGTGATGAGACCATCTACAGACTCGTGAAGTGGAGGTCTAAGCGACTGAATGTCTACCAAATCGTCGACAATGCATTGGAAGATGGAGACAAAGGAAGCATCGCAGTGGTCACAAGCGGTCCTGCCAAGATGGCTGATGAGAGCAGAGGTGTGGTTGCGGCAAGGACAGTGCCGCCTCTACCGCGTATCGAGTATTTTGAGGAAAGTTTCCAGTGGTGATAACCGTATTTAGAAGTTCTAGAATGACGTGACTTGGCGAACTGAATAATCACGCGACTATGACTAATTGAATCCGCGAGAAATGATCCTGTCACGGTTGCGCTGCTGTGTGTAACATTGTCTCAGACACTCAGACGAGATGATCAGGAACAAAAGTTTCTGCGTTCCATCATCACACGTGGTCGTACCATACTCTTGGTAAACTACCGAGAACTCTATTGACTACCCTACGCACTGCCGATGAGGCTCAAAGCATGGAGACTCACATGCCGAACTCGCAGCTTCGAGTTGATCAATCCCAGCATATCGGGACGCTCGGACAAAAGGAGTTCATCCGCTACAGTTGTAACCGCTATGGGCCTCAGTGACTCTCCTTTACGCTGTCATAGGGGCGTGTTGCATTAGCAGCGGATGCGGACAAAATCACCGAACTACGCGAACCAAATTGGGAGGTGGGGGTTGGCGTAAAGTGGCGCTTTTATGTAATTATGCTTATTTCTAACAGTGTTTCTTGGCCTTTACACACAGTGAGATGTTTTCTCGTTGAGCCTGTCTCGGGGTTTGGCTAGAACGAGAAAAGATCAACGGAGTAATCAGCTGTCAGCACTACCGGGGTAAAATTCTATCTTATCAGATGCTCGTAACAAGCTTTTCACGCTCGGAGATGGACCGGCAGTCGGAGGTGATCAACATTGTGGGAAGCCGTTGATGTCACTCACGTTGACAGATTGATTGATAAAGATTAGATAAAATGAGGCGAGCGGGAAAGTGAGGCAGCCAGGGTGCTTTTGTGGGTTAGAAGCTGTAAACGGGTTTTTGCAGATTGAACCTGAGGCATGATAAGCGAATTGTATAGAGCTGCTCCGAGAGTCTGTTGATAGTATTGTTAATTCGGCGTCCAGTTTAATATGTGGTTATCTGGAATTTTCTAAAATAGTTAGTATATAGATATATAGGATACAGATACATAGGCCTGAGGCTATTCACGACTATTCACAACCTTAAATTTACATCGGCGGCATACAGCTTCCTTTGCAGCAAAGTCTCCTGTTATGAAATAAGAATTAAATCTCCATTTAGCTTTCTCTTACATTTAACGTAATGCTGAAATGCCAGTCTTGGCAATTATAACTACGTCAGACCCATATATCTTGCTCAGATGAAAGTTATATTGTGTAATCGTGTAAGGGTGCAGGGTATGAACTTACAGATAAAATGTCATATTTCAGCCCAGATAAAAGTCAGGTATATACAAGCTGAAGTTGCGATTCTATTATAGTCTGCAAAGCATATCCTGTGATAACAATTGGAGTTGCTCTTATGTCCCAGAGAGGAAATGTCTTGCTATGTAAGTTAATTGTGGCAAAGAGGCTGAAAGTAATATGTATTTTCCAAGAACGCTTCCCCCACTCCCAATGTCTATTTTTTCTTTAATTACCAACAAAGACGTAAACACATAAGGTAGCTTCTGTTCTTGTGGTGGCTGAGCTCTAGGCAACAAGTCCGGAAAGATTTAGACTTTTGCCTCCACTAATATTAACATTTTATCAAGCTTTATCTCAAGGTTTGCCATGCTGTCCCGATTAGGCTGACTGTATGCTCTTTCTCGTGAAAACAGCAATATCGTAAATAAGTTCAATTCCTCATGGTTTCCAGCAATGCTTCTAGAGTAAGAGTATGAGATTAGCAACACCTGTAGTTCAAAATATGAATTGTAAGACTTATCCAGATTCCCACTGTTCCTAATCTAAATCCGCCTGGTATCAATGCCACTGTAAAGTTATCAATAACCATGAGGTATGCATGCAGTGGAAATAAGTTTGCTTGTCAGCCTTGGGGAATGACTAAATGAGAAGGCATCATGGCAACACGTATTAGAGAAGCAGTCCCCATCTTGTACTCTAAATACACTTTGACATGCCCCGATTGGTCCCTGGGCGTATGGAACGTCTAATTTATCTGGTATGTAGCTTTGTTCTGCACCATAGGGAGTTTCTATAATGGCCAAGTCCACTTGTCTAAATTTTTAACAGAATGCCTATGCGTTTGAGGGTCAGTGGGCCTTGAATAAGAAGTTTCATTACGAGTTTGATCAGGCTACCCACGTTGTTGCTAAGAAATGTTAATAATACTACTTTAACTGCTAGTGATGGGCCTTAAATTCTTATTACATGTTTGCAACTTGTGAGCCACCTTGCAGTCCTCCCTGGCTGTTGAGCTTCACTTAGCCCGCAGACCTGTCGAAAGCTGTTTGCATTCTTACATCAGCCCCATCTCGCATGAACGAGACTCTCCCCTGTAATCTCAACATTGATCGCTGATTCAACCATGACCCCATTCAAGTCCTTGCGACAACGGGTTTCGTTGCGCTTGTTAAATCCGTGAAATCGGTCATGACCTTTAAGCAAAGTCGGCGAGGGCACTATGGGTCGAATAGAAAGCGCTCTTAGGGCAATAGGTTTCGTTGAACATTAACGGCTTGGCTCCCGGGAGCCATGTGTACAAGTGCTTGTCCGTGAAGCCCCAGAAACTGATATCGGTGATGCCTGCGCCCAGAGCTTCCTTGATAGTGTTGCCATAGATCTCGGCTAGTTGGGTTGCGTTATACGTATGAACATCCATTTCAGCAATGCTGACCTGGAGCCCAAGCGCCTTGTAAGAATCAACCATTTCTCGAATAACACCAGGTACCAAGGGCTCGAGGGTGATATGCATCTGCAGAGCAATGCCATCAATAGGGACGCCTTTGTGGACAAGTTTAGAAACCATGTCGTAAAGCTCTTGACGCTTCTTTGGTTGCACCTCGACGAGATTCTCATTGAGAAACAGCTTGGCGTCTGGGTCTGCTGCTCGGGCTATGCGAAAGGCGTCCTCAACCCAAGCGGGACCCAGGGTGTCGTAAAAGTGGTTTGGCGCCAAGCCACTGCCGTTGGTCTTGAGGGCCTCGGAGACAACATCCCAGCGATCCATTTTGCCTCGGTATCGATGCATAATAGCCTCAAAGTGAGTGGTGATCTCAGCACGGAGAGCTTCAGGGCAAGATGTATTGAGGAGATAATCTGGGTTACAGCATGGCGAAAGAAGACCATGGCCCTTGACTTTCATATCATTGGCATCCGCGAATTTAACAAGACGGTCGAGCTTATGCCAATTATATTGGTCCTTGGCTGGATGGACAAAGTTCCACTTCAGTTCATTCTCAGGAGAGAGACTGTTGAACTGCTTGGAAAGGACGGCACTAAACTGAGGATCATTGAGATAGGATGGATTGATGGCCCCAGACCCGAAGAGAAGGTTCTTCTTTGCCGCCTCTTCTCTCAACGAGGTGGTGCCGGTGCTGGGGATGCTGACTGCTTCAGCAAAGGCGACAAGCGCTGTGATGATGGTTGTGATTCTCATGTTTCTTCGTCTGTGTCGAGATTTGCTGATGGTGCGTGTTGCTGTGCTGCTTCTACTTTGTCTCGTCCAAACATCGTCAGATATTTATAAGTTAGCGGCGTCTGTCTCTTTGTCTTGGTTTCAATTCTTTCCTCCTAAAAGATGACGCGTTCTTTCGGAGAAGAAGGCAGGCAACAACTTGAAGAACGAGACGAAGACGAGGATAGCCGCTGCGAAAGCACTCGTATCGGTGAGCCTCATGGGCCATAGATGGCTAAGTTAGTGCATAGCATGCAAGTGGCGGATTTATCCGATGTCGGGAAACAGCAGTTATCACCTTGATGCAAGCATGCGATTGTGCTAGATCCAACTTGCTGCAACAACCACCGGATTCTCTCACTAACATTGACCGCTTTAGTTGCCGTAATTAGTGGACGGTGGAGTGTGTGGCTGGGTAGGCCTAGGATGGATTCGGAAAGGGCGGGATAATAAACGAGAGAGAAGACAAGAACGAGGAACGAAGTAGAACGAGGCTAAACGAGAATTAAATCGTAGATACGAATCACTAGCAGGACCACAATAACTAAGCAACTTTGCTACCAGTAGTGTCTAAGTTATGGATCCAATCCATGCACCAATTCTAACACATTCGTCATGCATTGCAATCTTTGTCCCACAGCCCCTATCTCGATTGCAGGCAGTCAGGCGGCTCAGAATACAGTCCACACATTAAACCTGGCTGACAAAAAGCTTGCAGTTACTCTTGACTAACTTCATCACCAGATATTCTGTCAGTCAAGTTTGGCGTGCGGATTATATTCTGACCCACCTGGCAGTGCATCTGAGACTGTCTTAATTATGGTTTGAGTCGTAAACGATGTGCAATGCACCCGGGTCCAAACCAGCACATAACGCCTCTTAACGCATAATAGGTATTAGCTACGCCATGCACCACGACCTCCCGCCGAAAAAAACAGAGACGGAAGTGGTTTATATAGTCTGGCTTGGCGTCTCGCTGTCCACAGAGGGCTTGCTACCACTATTTTTATCATCGTCTTGATTGTTCCTTCAATACATGCTCTTTGAACAAGATATTGCGCATCAACTCCAATGGCCGATAACAAACGGAAAACCATTCGCTATGAGCTCGCGGGGGATGAGTCTCCATCACTTAGCCCGGCTACCCCAACACCAGCTTATCAGAGCCTAAGAAACACAAGGAGTACCGGGGATCTTTCACATGCTGTAGAAATGCCCGGAGACTTCCCGTCAGAAAGTTCATCGTCATACACATTCGCCAGCTTTGTCGAGAATGACATCAAAATTCGAGGTAGTCTCTCCATCTAATCTGCCAACGCCTGCTAATAGTGATTATAGACGACGCTCGTGTCGAGATAGATTGCAATTCCAAGTTCGTCCGTACCCTAAGCCGCCTCTACCAAACACAGCCCGAGAAGTACGAGCAACCAGCAACTCCGACCCCAGAATATACGGAATTCGAATCAAGAAGCAAGACATGGGCGACGAAGCTCAATATTGTTATTCAAGTCGTGGGTAGTCGAGGAGATGTACAGCCATTCATCGCCCTAGGAAACGAGCTTCAGCGGCACGGCCACCGTGTTCGTCTGGCAACACACGATGCCTTTGAGAACTTTGTCCGAGACTCGGGACTAGAGTTCTATCCTGTAGGGGGCGATCCAGCTGAGCTCATGGCTTATATGGTGAAGAATCCAGGTCTTATACCCAGCATGAAGAGCTTGGCGGCTGGAGAGATCCAGAAAAAGCGCGATATGATGCAGTGGATGCTTGAAAGATTCTGGCACTCATGTTTACGACCAGACCCACTGACTGGTTTACCTTTTGTAGCCGATGCTATAATTGCTAATCCCCCTAGCTTCGCACATATTCATTGTGCCCAGGCACTGGGCATTCCTGTGCACCTTATGTTCACTATGCCGTGGAGCAGTACCAGAGCTTTCCCTCATCCGCTTGCTAATTTGAAGAACGTCGGAAGCGACCCTCAACTTGGGAATTATATCTCTTACACAGTGGTGGAGTGGATGACGTGGCAAGGGTAAGCTTATTTGTCGCCTGGAATACTCTTTTGCTGACGAAGTTCATGGCAAGACTAGGTGACATTATCAACAAGTGGAGGAGATCGATAGACCTTGAGGAGGTGGCCATGTTTGACGCTCCTATGCTAACAAAGACGTTGAAAATCCCCTTCACATACTGCTGGTCACCAGCTTTGGTCCCAAAGCCTGTGGACTGGGAACCATACATAGGTGGGTTTGTTATGGACGAGATGCCTTTATTACGATGACCAACATTCTTATAGATGTCTGCGGCTTCTTCTTCCGCGATCCTCCTCAGTACTGCCCACCAACAGACCTTGTCCAATTCCTCCAAGATGGCCCGCCTCCGGTCTACATCGGATTTGGTAGTATTGTCCTAGATAACCCCGAGAAGATCATCAGTGTTATACTAGAGTCGGTTGAGACCACTGGCGCTCGTGCTATCATCTCTAAAGGCTGGTCTGACCTGGTAGGCTCTGACCAAGAAAACGTATACTGGATAGGAGACTGTCCCCACGAATGGCTCTTCCAGCACGTCGCAGCAGTCATTCATCATGGGGGTGCCGGAACAACAGCATGTGGATTGAGAAATGGAAAGCCAACAACTATAGTTCCCTTCTTTGGCGAGTAAGTCGATGAGATTTACATCTCTAATATGTCTTCTATACTAATTTTCCGTTTTATAGCCAGCCTTTCTGGGGACAGATGGTGGCCAACGCAGGCGCAGGACCCGATCCGATACCTCATACAGAACTCACGGTCGACAACCTCACTGTAGCCATTCACTACTGTCTATCTCCACAGGCCGCAACTGCAGCCGCGCTCATAGCCGACAAGATGTCATCAGAGGTCGGAGTTCGTGCTGCTGTACAGTCGTTCCACAAAGGCCTCCCTTTGGAGCGAATTCGATGCGATGTAATCCCAAGTGAACCTGCCGTATGGTCATATTCCAAGTCGAAGAAGTCAATCAAGCTATCCAAGATCGCTGCAGAGATTTTAATCTCCACCAAGTCAATTGATAGCAAACACCTGAAACTGTGAGTACCTAGTCTTCTTGTTTACATGATTGATCATTGGAATAGCGACTGATTTACTCTTTACAGGTACCAGAGCAATCCCATCGAGACTGAAACTACCCGGTGGGATCCTGTTTCAGGAGGCGCGTCTGCCGTTATGTCAACGGCAACCGGAATGGCTGGCGGCATCACAGGCATCTTTACAAAGCCGATCGAAGAATACCGAGACGAGCAGAAGCGGCGCCCTGGAGAGCTGAAGTATGCCCAGGCACGAGGTCTTCCAATTATTCGGGAAAAGCCTAGTGATGAACATCACCTCAGCGTAGACCGTCTCTCAAATGACTCAGTACGACCGAGGAGCTCGCACTCTGGCAACCTCGCCGGTCGAATGGCTGGAGCTTCAGCTAAAAGCGCTGGCAAAATCGGCCAAACTGCTACGAAAGGTATGCTAGTGGATATACCACTTGCCATAACCGAGGGTTTAAAATCGGTACCAAAAGTCTATGGCGACAATGTACGCAATCATGGGCCAGTGACAGATGCCAAGAGTGGCATGGTAGTGGCAGGAAAAACATTTGCATGGGGCTTCATCGATGGTCTGAGTGACGTCGTGATACAACCGTACAAAGGCGCAAAGAAAGAGGGTGCACTGGGTGCTGCCAAAGGGCTAGGAAAGGGGGCGATGAGTCTGGTGGCTAAAAGTGGTGCTGGAATGTTTGGAGTGTTTGCATATCCCAGTGCAGGAATCAGCAAGAGTCTGCGTACAGCTATACATAGCTCGACACGTAAGAGAATTGCCGAGGAGCGCCATGCAGAAGGTATTTGGATGATGAAGAAGGGGACTGGAGCACGGTTGGACTGCAGTAAAGTGTTGGATGACTTTGAGCGTTTGAAACGAGATGCATAGACAGAAATTCCGGAAAGATAAGCTCAGGCTATCTGCTGAGGCTCGGGCCGCCTGTGTGCAGTTTAGGTAAATTCGTGTGATGAGCCTCCGATTTCGACCAGAATGAACTATAAATAATTCTAAATATAGTGCATGTCGGGACTCAGGCAGTAAAGCTGATTAGTCCACATGAGTAACATGAGCCACCTCTGCCTTCTCAACTCGCTTTTGCTCAAGATTAATTAAAGTCTGAGGACGCTCTCTCTGCGTGAGCTCTGGAATGCGGCAGACGATCAGACCTGGATTCTGTATGAAGATCTGGTCCATGTCCTCCAGGGTACGACGAGCAGTTTCTGGATACAGAAAGTAAACGATCGGGAAGTAGGAGTAGCAAAAGCCAGCAAATACTATGTTTGATAAGCATCTCGTTCGTTTAAGGGTGCATTCTTTGGATTACTTACAGAGAAAGAAGCCCCAATTGAGATTGTCAACGCCAGTCTTGGTGAATTGAGTAACGATGAAACCACCCATCCAGTTAGTGGCGGTGGCAGCGGCAGCTCCTCGAGTGCGCCAACCGAGAGAGTTAACTTCCGAGTTGAACACCCAGGGCACTTTGGCAAAGCTGGTACCGTAACAGAAGTAGTAAATAAAGAAGAAGGCAGTGGTAACTTCACCGAGCTATGGAAAACGTCAGCTGTTTGTTATCAGTTTGGGTGGTTCCGTTCCATCACATACCCTCTCCTTCATACCCGGGTTATGTTTGGCTCCTAGGAGAGTCATAGACACAATCATGTAGCAAGAGCCCATTGTCGCTGCTCCGTACAGCATCATCCTAGCAAGATCAGTATGTCACCAGATCATTCATGGGCTCGGTGAATACGTACTTTCGGCGACCAAAGCGATCAATGATGAACAGACAGCAAATGGCAGCGAATAGGTAGATAGTGCCATTGACACCAGTGAGAAGGCGACTTCGGCGCGCGCTGTAGCCAAGCACCTGCTGTAGCATGGTGGGAAGGTAGTATCCGAGAGCATTGACCCCTGAGAACTGCTGCATGAACTGTGTACCGCACGATAGTAGGATCCTGCGAAGGTTCTGAGTCTTGTCGCGGCACTTGAGCATATCAATCGTGGATACAGTCTCATTCCGCTCCTGTTGAATAGTAGCTTGTATAGACCTGAACTCGGTCACGACATCCAGGTCCTCGGTGGTCGCGTTCCTGCCAGCAAGTCGTGCTATCACAACAAGAGCCTCGTCGTGTCGGTCCTTGAGCATCAGCCATCTCGGCGAGTCGGGGACAAACAACAGGGCAACGGCGATGACGCAGGGGAACAGGAGCTGAAAGCCGAGGGGGAAACGCCACTGAATGGGACCGCTTCGAACGCCTAGGGCGTAGTTCATCCAATTGGCGAGACAAAAGGCGGCGGTATTGCATAGGGACTGTACGACGACGAGTTTACCTCGAACGCGAGGCTTGGAGCATTCGGCCTGATAGACGGGACAGGTTGACGAGGTGACGCCTAGAAGCCAAGAGGTTAGATTGGAATACGACTTGCGTACAGAAGATGACCATCGAAGACATACCCATTCCAAAACCGTTGATGACACGACCGACTATCATCTGAGGAAGATGCCACGATACGATCTGAAGCACAGCACCGACGAGGTTGCTCAGGAGACCAACCCAGATGGTTTTCTTACGCCCTAACTTGTCACCGCAAACAAAGGCAAAGATTGCCCCAAAGAAAGCTCCCAGCTGACAACGGAGTTGAGTATCTACTATGGGTTCAATATGGCGCGTCAACTTACTGCAAAGCAACTGGACACAATCCCAGAGATACTCGCGACCTTAGTCTCAGGAAACCAGTGCTTGAAGTCGGCTGAGATCAGAACTGATGAGAAGACACCCTAATCGACCGCCGATGAGCGATTTCCTGGATCAGATAAGACATGCGCTAGCTTACCTGGTCGTAACCAAACCATGACATGGAGACTATGTAGACGCATCAGCATTGAGTGCATCATAGAGTTACCAAGTCACTGACCAGCATTGACAAGTGTCACGCACACCAAAAGCGGCGTGCCACTGAGATTACCCAAAGCCATTGAAGATTGGTGACGTGAAGAGAAGACAATGTCGAGAAGATGATAATGAAATCAAGCAGCAGATGCAGTGACGAAATGTTGCCATTTATAATAATCACAGGGACGCCATCTAGATATCAGTCGCCTTTGCTGGATGGGTTGCCAGACGCTCGGGTCTGGGGTCTGGGGTCTGGGGTCTGGTCTGGGGAACCCCGAGCTAATGGCAAGTTGTGCGGGGAAATTTATCAGACAACCCATCGACGATGCACGCTTCGGCGTAGGCTGCGTTAGAGCAGCGAGCGAGGAATTAAATCCGGGTAGCATTAACCGCTTCGACACGAGCTAGGCCAGCATTGGTCATGGTGTGTGCAAGGACCCTTGGCAGCGGGTGTAGGCGGCAGACCGCCATCACTTCCATCATCAGGTAGCTTGCGGGGGTAGGCGGCACAATATCAACCGACAGCCAAGACCCCTCATTGTAAGTTTATGAAGCGGTACGTCACAACTGATACAGACAGTGGCCAGCTCCATACGAACTCACAGATAAAGTCATAATGGCAAATTGTGTAAAGTCCTTAGTGATAACTTGCAACCTTTTTACACTTTGTTACTAACGCTCCTCGTCAGATCTTGTCCAAGATGGATTCTTCTCTTCCAGCAATGTATGTTGAAACTTTTCTGTATAGTAATAATGAATCGACCGATATTAATTTCGAATCTTCAGACAGTACGTCTTGGTGACTGGTGCCACCGGGTTCATTGGTGCACATGTTGTCGACCAGCTTCTGTTGCGTGGTATCAAAGTCCGCGGGGCTACTCGATCATTATCCAAGGGGAAGGCTATGATTGATGTGAGGCCCGAGTTTCGAGAGAAGCTCGATTTCGTTCAGATTGACGACTTTGAGAACCCAGGAGGATTTGTGGAGGCTATTCAGGACATTGACGCCGTTATTCATGTGGCAAGTGTACGTGCTATTAAAGACCTGAATAATATGACACAGATTCTGACCTCACCTAGCCTTTCACATATGACACCAAAGACAACGAGAAAGAGTTGGTTATACCAGCGATCAATGGTGTTGAGTCTATACTCAAGGCAGCGGCCACGTCGCCGAAAGTAAGGCGCATCGTCATCACGTCTTCCTTTGCATCTGTCCTTGACGCTGGGCGCAAGGCACCACCGTACTTCACTTACACTGGTGATGACTGGAACCCTCTGTCATACGAAGAGTCGGTAGACCCTGAAACAAGTGCTGTAATCGCATATCGTGGATCCAAAAAGTTTGCAGAACTCAAAGCTTGGGACTTCGTCGCTAAAGAGAAGCCCTCCTTCGACCTGGTAACCCTTTGCCCGCCCATGACGTTTGGTCCAATACGGCATCCCGTTGGGAATGTCGACGCTCTCAATGAGTCAAACAAGATGCTCTTCAAAATAGCCAGCGGCGAAACCCCGCTCCCAGTTGCCCGGGTACCATTCTGGATCGACGTTCGCGACCTTGCGAAAGCTCACGTGGAGGCCCTTTTGCGGCCCGAGGCTGGCGGAAAGCGATATATTCCGGCGTCTCCTGGGAGATTTACATACAGCAAGGCCGCCAGTATCATTGGATCGCATTTTGCCTGGGCGGCAGATAATGTGTCGAAAGAAGTGCAAGCTCCCGATGAGTCTCACGGCGTGGATGGGGAGACGGCTGGTCAGGAATTAGGTCTCGATTACATACCTTTCACAAGGACTGTTATCGACTTGATCACGCAGGTAAAGGATATGCAAAATTCATGATCGTGCGAACTGAGAAGTATCGAACTGAATTTTGGAAACTGGCCATAGGGAGTAAATATGGTTCCGCCGATGGTTGGCACTGTCATAAGATTTCACCAGGATCTCTTCCCTAATGTTATCCCAAAGTTCTTTTAGATAATAGAAGAGGGCTTCTTAAAATGCTGCAATGTTATCTATATGTGAATCCTGTGTATAAGTGATGGTTTAAAATATAGCTTAATGTCTATGGATTCTCTGCATAGCGCGCAGAGACCCTTCAACCTTGGCACCAGATCGAGGTTCTTTTCTTTCCATTGATGTTGCTTCGAACTCTACTGCAAAGAAGGGGTTTGTTCTTTGTCTCGAACCATTTCAATAATGTTTTTGCAAGCAATAGAATATAATACAATTTATTACGCCTCAGTAGTCTGTTCTGACTGATAGGGCACTAATTACTAATGCTTGCAGACAACGCCTGGTAAGCAAGCTGGCAAGACATATGCGATTCTAAATAGGTTAAGTTAGAGAGGGAGGGGTAGATGGCCCACAGAAAGTAAGACAGTCAAATCATCTGAAACACAAGAACGCTCGGATCTTGAAAGGTTCTTATGATTGGACGCGGATAAGCGGCAGCGAAAATCCAAGCAGAAAGCGGGTGTAGGCGGCATTGGCGAACCGAGTAACGTTCATGGCCTCAAGCAGTTTAGGGCGTAGGCACCCTTGGGAAATTTGATGTAGGGTATCCTTAGCAGGTAAATAATAACACTTAAAGAAAACAAATAATTAGTTCCCTTGTTGTTAGTTTTTAAACTCTTAAAGCATGCTCAATCTATGGAAAGAGAGCGAAAATGTTTATAATATGTACTGTTTCAATAGATGCTCTTCTCAAGGCCTAAATTGAAAACTGGGTATGGCGGCATACTCATACTAAATCAATGGTCAATCATCAATCAGGTTAGCTTGTACTAGCCAGCCACATCTAACATCTCGTCATTTATCTGTCTCCAAGACAAATGCCCTATTGATCTTTACAACATGCCATTATGCTGTTGAATATGCATTTCCAATGTAGATGAATGAGAGTATTCTCAGTCTTAAATCTTTCCAAGACACACACGACCGGTGCATTATAAATCCGTCCCGTCGGGTCCGGCGATGCGGGGTTATACTGTTTTAGACGCACATTAATTACTGTAACTTTTTTTTTGTCGGCCATATATGCTTCTCCAGAACCAAACATGAGCTTCCATCGGCAGAGGGTAGCATTGGCATGTACTTATTGCCGCCACCGGTAAGCTGCCTGTCACGAAAGATAGATGCGTAAGTTGCTGAGCTGGCACTAGGAAACGGCGATGTGACGCCACCAAACCCAGATGTAATAATTGCACCAGGTCAGGAGTGGATTGTCATTATGATGATGGCCCCTCGCAAAGGTATGGGCATGTCATGATCTATACTGAACGCAGGGTCTAACGATCGTGTAACAGAATTGATACTTCTGGAGGCACAAAGGAAATAATAAGTCGGCTGAAAGACATCAAAGACATACTGGCTGAGCAACAGCAGCACTTAACAGCCTTATCCTCCCTAAACCATTCTCAGCCAGCTTCTCGCGTCAGCTTATTGCACGGCGTTACATCCAATGCAAGTGATGGATCACCAATGAGTGCTTATACGAATGGGACGCAAGCTACTGACGACGAGTCTCCGCAATTCTCCTCTCATATGAGAAAGCCGTCAGATGTAGTTGCATCTGAACCGATGAATATTCCGGCCGAGCACAAGACTTCGTCAAGTTACCTCCTGGGTCTCCCAGCTGTGAAAATTCTAGTAGGTGAATATCCAACAAACCTGTTCTTTCTGTTAGAGAGCCAGAGTCCTCTGCCGCCGGAGCTGTCTCCGGAGCAGTGGCAGAATTCGTTGCCTCCTTTCCAAATGGAACGATCGTTACTTGACCACCTAGTTGCTACCTTCTTCTCGTCAGTACACGTTAGCCATCCAGTACTTGATCAAGCAGAGTTCACAGAGATCTACGAAAGATTCTTGGAAAAGGGGGCAGACTCGAGCACAGAGTCAGCTTTATGCATGACAGTGTTTGCTCTTGGTGCCGTTTCCAGCTTGCCAATAGGTTCATGCGATCCGCAAACCTCTCCCAATGGTACGAAATACATGAAATATGCTCTACCGACGCTCATGCTCCGCTCATTATGGTTGTTTTCCTTCGATCTCGCACTAGCTCAGGCACTTGTACTGGCGAGTGTCTATTTTGCGTATATCGTCCGTCCGCTTCATAGCTGGCGACTCATATACTTGGCTACCAATCTTTTACAACTGAAACTTTCAAGGTCAGAGTTTCCAACTGTCGGAGAGTTAATTGCTGATTAGATTACCAGCTTGGATTGCCAAAAGCAAACGCTCAATACCGAAGTAGATATCCTACGGCTATTTTGGTCTTGCTTTATCATCGAATGTGACAGGCTTGCAGAGCTAGAGCTACCTAGAAGCAGCCTTCAAAAATTGACTGATGATGCGAACCTACCCCGATGTGAGAATCTGGATGATATTCACATGACAGCGTATCTGGCCGAAATATCTATCCGACGACTTTTAAACCGCATACACAACTCCCTGTATCCAAGAACACCAAACGCTCTCAACACGTCTCTTTCTTCGACCTCACTCATGACACCAGAAGAGTTTTCCATTGACGAGTTAACTTCGATAACCTCTGTCTGTGAGGAACTGCACAGTCAACTCGACTTGTGGCATGCAGCTATCCCCGAGCAGTTCCGGCCACCACTGAATCTTGAGGAATTAGACAATGACAGGATATCTATATTGAGAATTCGATACTTTGCTGCAAAACATATCATATATCGGCCTTTTGTTCTCCATGTTGCAACACACACGAGCTCACAGATTTCGAGTGCCATTATCGAGAAGGCAGGTATTTGCATTGAAAGTTGCAGCTTGTATCTTTACCACACCGCTAAAATACTTCGGGCCCCAAGTCAATACACGTGGACGTTTGCATTGTCGTAAGTAACTTGTGTCAGGCTGCAGTTACTTATACTAAATCATCAAGCCAGGACGCTCGGGGCTGTGATCATACTGACATTGTCGTGGCTCAATTCAGAGCTCCGGTGCTTTATTCCTGACGTGGACAGCCTACAAAGTCTGGCCATTGATAACCTGAGTCAATGGAATGTTTCCAGTATCTCTGATGTTTTGGCAATACTTGAGGAGATAAGGAGGAAGACACGTCTTCGATCAAGAGTCTGAGCGATCTAGGATCTTGATAACGCTGTTCATGTCATTGTCCGGATTGAATTTCAGGGCACTATGTAAGAGAACGGGGTGTTGAAATATAGAACTTGATTGATGTATAAGAGGAGTTGATTTAAATGTTATAGCTCGCCGCCCGTGGGCTGTGCGATAATCTTTAACCCGATTTCAGATGTCCAGAATTTGCCATCAGGATAAGTATACTTTTCGAGCGCCTCATCAGTGTAGCCAGTAGAGTAACCAGGTGACAATGGCGTGACATAGTGAGTATTGACAATCTTGGAGGGATGTCGCAAGTTTTCGCGGTGGCTGTCTGCATTTTCCAGCATTGACTTGCGTCCACTGATAGCAACATAGTCAATCGTGCTGAGATGGGATGTGAGTTCTGTCAAGCCCATTGCACCATTGTGCGGAACGCATGGAATATTGAACTTGAGGGCCATCAACATGACGGCCTAGAACGAGGATGATTAGCTTGGGACGTGAATTTATAGTAACGATCCTTGTGCGGACTCACAAGACATTCGTTTACGCTGCCAAGTCTGACAGCATCAATTTGGGCAACATCAGTTGCTTCCGCTTGCAATAACTGTTTGAAAGTGACTCTGTTTTGTGCTGCTTCGCCTGTGGCAACACCGACGCCATATGGCTTCAGCGCCTTGCGAATTGCTGCGTGTCCCAGCACGTCGTCGGGGTTTGTGGGTTCTGCAGAGAGTCAATAATGTATTTCTAGCTGGCTGAACGAAATTGAGGCATACCTTCAATAAAGACCGGCTTGAACTCCACCAAATGCTTCATGTACTCAATAGCCTCGGGAACGCTCCAGACCTATTTTTCAATGTTAGTGTCGGCTATCATAAAGCGGAGTGACCACTTGCCTGGTTAGCATCAATCATGATCTGGTAATCATTATCATAGCCCAAGACGTCTCTCACAGCAGACAATCTTTCTCTATCGGCCTCGATGCTGGTCCCGACTTTGAACTTGAAGACCTTGTATCCCTGGGCCAATGTCTCATGCAACACCTCCTTCATCCTATTGCCAGAGAATGCCATCCATCCCGCTGATGTTGTATAGGCTGGTACGGCAACATTATCGAATGCCTCCTTCAGCCGCTCCTCCTTGCCTTTGGCAGTCTTTCGGAGCATACTGGTGGCTTCTTCTGGTGTGATGACATCGGTGATATACCTGAAATCGATACAGCGGACAATCTCCGCGGGACTCATCTCACACACGATCTGCCATACCGGAAGGCCTAATATCTTGCCCCAGAGGTCCCAAACAGCATTAAGTACGCCAGCAACGGCCAAATGTGTGACGCTCTTCTCAGGACCGATCCATCTGTACTGGGAGTCAGAGACCATATATCGCCAGGTCTTGCCCATGTTGCGAGTCAACTCATGCATTGTCTTTCCAACTACGCGCTTCGCGAAGATGTTCAGAGCCATACAAATGAGTTCACTTCCTCGACCGTTGCTGAAAGCCTATCTTACCATTAGCATTAACCCTACTGGTATTGACCGCAACTGGACTGACAATGCCTTCACCAATTAAATCACCGTGATCGGTATGTAGTTGAATGTATGGATGCGACCCATTCGTGCCAACATGCATAGCATCTGAGCCAACTCCGTCGAGACTAGTGGGGAACCTAATATCGGTAACGGTGAAGCTGGTGATGGTGATATCATTAACTTCTAAGGGTGTCTTTGAGGATGGCATTGTAACGGCGTGAACAGGAGATGAAACAAGTTCTGGGGTTTCAAGGCTGAACCCTATGATTCGATTTGCACATCGTCTTGGAAATGATGAGGGGGCTTTTAAGGTGATTATAGGCCTGTGGAACTGTCCCATTAATGGCAACAAAGAATGCGGAAGTCAGATCCGCAAGCTGGGGTTCGGATTGCGGGGTTCGGTGTAAACAAACATCCTTACGCGAGCCAGCGGGCTTATCTGCCGACTATCCCCGCCAGCGCAAAATCACAGCTCTAACGACGTGCTGGGCTGCCATGTATCCCCTCCCCTCCAAATACTGGTCAATGTGGTTCGACGAGGGAAACTGGATAAAATTGTATGCACACGAATTGATATGGAGAGCTGTTTACATAAGAACTCACGAGCTTGCGTTATGGGCTAACCAGTCCGCGTATGGTGTTTTGTGGCGCAGCATGCGTCTTCCGTCAGCGGCTGTTGAGGTCTTTGGGCACTTATTATAAACCCAGTCATCCATTTCTCACATCCCTCAAACTTTCCGTTCCCCGCATTAAAATATCCACTACCTATTTTGACCCTGGCACACTCAATCAAATATCTCTCAATTACCTTTGCCCAAAATGCCCCCCGTCCTCGAACTTACGGGCTGCGCTGAATTCGAAGAACTGTTGCAAAACTGCAAAGTTATTATCCTCGAAGCAGGGGCTACCTTATCTGCACTCTACAACAAACGCGCCCCCTTCAAGAAGATATCTGATGAATAAGGTTATGGGACTGTGAAATATGCTTTGACGAAATGTGCTGCCAATAATATCCTCGGGATTCCTCATCTTTATTGGGTTTGAGAAATGAAGGAGTGATAGCCACCAAGCTTACTGCGACTCAAGTAATGACGCTCTTAAGAGTGTAAACTTTTGGCTAGGAATTGGCAAGATATCAATGCGAATGGACTTATGGAATTGCAAATATGGCGGATTTGGTAACTGAGTATGAAAGTTTAGATGTAATTATGTAGGATCTTTAAGTAAATCCTGTTAAACGCATTGTTTTATACTGGCGGTTTTGCAAGCTCAATATACATAACTAAATAATTGCAGCGTGGCTGAAGCTTTAATATGTGTTAGTATGTATACTTGCTTAATTATATATTAATTATTACTATGCTGGTTGACTTTACATAATAAGTTTTATCTCCCAATTAAAATACACTATAGATAACACTTCAAGGCTACATCATCGTAATAGTACACAGCCGAGGCTTAATGTAAACGACTGGTAGTTACATCCTTAATTCGTTTGGCCACTGCCTCCGCATGCAATGTATGCATTGACAGAGACCGGTTCCCCAAGGAAGCGCGACATAGTTGGCGCGAGGCCAACGCTAGACGCGGACGTCTTAGTGGTGTCACTGCTGGACGGGTGAGTACGAGTGGTTCAGTTAATTGATGGGACATGTCAGACAAACCTTGTGACAGAGGAGGATGACCCCTGATTTGGTAATATTGAAACATTTGACGATGGGGTTGGCATTGTTTACATGGAGTAGATTACAACATTTATAAGAATTCTTGTTGTTTTGGTTTCTTCCGGATTCCGGAACTTCTCTTGTCGTGAAGACCTCAGTAGATCTTATATGTAGGCCTGGAATCTCATATTGGTATACTTTGCCTTGCATACTCATTTGCGAGCTAGCTTTTCGTAATGCGCAGTATATATTGCTTAGCCACTTCTACGTAATGTCCCCTTTTGCTGAACATTCATTTTCTTTATTTCTACAGAAGTAAATATTTGCGGCCTGTTGTTCTGCGATCCTCAGTTATGCGCATGCGCAAAACTACAGGAGAACCCCACCACCCTGTTTCTATACCCCTGCTCAGCCTATCACTCTATACCCAAATGATATGATGCGACATGCAGGTCGCCTGAACGCCTTGTAGGCTGCAGTTTGCGAACCATGGCTCAAGCAGAAAGCCTAGCCGGCCGCTCCAGGCGACCCAGGGGCGGTTAGCAACATTACCGAGACATGGACATGGAGCCACTTTGACGACAGTTGTTTTTTCCCTTTGTACACCTCACATACTAATCCGCGCATTTAATTCTTTACCGACTTAATTGTACTGTACGAGTGTAACGCCGTCGCCTTGGCCCTATCAAAGCCCATTATTATACCCGCCCGCCATGTCCTCGTCTAAACCGCCAGCTGCCGAAATGGCACCCAGGACCAGGCCTGAAAAGAGCCAACAAACCACGGATGCAAAGCCTCAATCCTTGCGTGAGCGTCTCAAGCACAAAGGAAGACATTACTTGAACAAAGCCCCGGGTTTGCTCCCCTCTTACACCAAAGCACGGCCTTCCTCTCGGTTGATGTCTAATACCCTCAAAGAGAAGATGGCGGTTCTTTGGAAGGAAGGAAATTCCTCGCCGACAGCGGACAATGACCTGGATCTTCCGAGGGACAATAGCTCTACCGATTCGAATGCGCACAGCATTGTACAAGAGCCGACCGGGTTACACCAACATCCTGTAGAACAAACGGCCTCTCTCTCGGATGATCTTGATTTGAAGCCAACGACAGACGGGGCCGATGCAGAGGGCCCTGCAGACAAACCCGAAAGCCATCACCGATGGATCAAGGGCTATCCGGGGGTGAGAAGGAAAAGAGTTACCTCGACGCCTATCCTGCCTCTACATTTGGGTGAGCTCACGGGAGTGGGTAGCCAATACGACGTTGCCAACAGGCCGGCATCTGCGTTGATTTTGGGCCCGTACGACATAGATTTGAAAGGTAGATCAATGCTCAATTCCCACTTACCTTTTTTCCGACCATGTTAATTGTGGCCCAGAAAAAGACGATGTTATACGTCGGCGCAGCCTGGTTTGTAACCTCTTTTTCTGTTTCGGACTAATCTATATGCTGATATTTTGCTTCAGAGTCAACCAGTGACCTCATCTTGTAATACAAATATCCCCGAGTATGGCCAGAATTTCTCTTTCGCTAAATACAACCCATCCGAACTCGACCTTCTGCGAAGACTTTCCGAGGACACATTTCAAGCCTCGACGTCTGCCCGAGACTCGACCTTCAGCTTTACACGGCCTTCTTCCATAATCTCAGCAGCTAGCACCTACGACTCGTCCATTGGCAGGGCCAGTTCCACGCCTTCCCGCAGACGATCGCTATTCAGAAAGACCCTGTCATCCTCTTCATCTCTCAACATATACCGTGAATCGTTACGTAACTATCGAGATCATGACAAGACTCCCGTGCCGCCTATCCCGTACCTCGACCCGCAAACCAAGGAACGACTCTCGGCATCGGCAAATGTTCCAGTATACCAACAACTCATCGCTGCTTCAGAACCCACTGAGTCAATCACGTCCCTTGTATCAACTAAGGATAGTTCGTTGACCGTGTCTGATCAGGTGGCCTTGGCTGGTTGGGTTGCCCAGCAGCGTCGTTTGAACAAAGGTCTGCTCCTCTCTTCATCATTCAATACACCAAAAGTACAATCGCCGCTTGTTGGTGGACAGTTTCAGGTTGAGGAGAACCCCGACGAGGAGTTGAGCACCATAGAAGAACGGCTCTCAGATGCAGGACTCTCGAGTGAGTCGATGCGTAGACTGAGTATGGATGATCACGTTGATAGAGGCCACCTCTCCAGCGCACGGATCCATCCAGCCAAAGGAATGATATCATCTACAGGGACGAGAACTGAGACCACAATGGATGTTCGTTCTGCAACTCTCTCTAGCAAAGATGCTACGGAACATGGGAATACTCCTGACACATCTGTGGCAGAGACTGATACAAGCGAAACCGACGAGTCCATGTCTGACGTCTCACGACAAACAGATGAGTCTTTTGAAGAAGCTTTTCTCGCTGCTTCTCTGGACCCAGTCCTTCTACCTTCTGTCACCGCCTTGAAAGAAACAGTCACTGCACTGGTAGTCCACCGGGTTGTCGACTGGGTGAAAACATGCTCGCCAGGGCTCAACCGGAATACAGGCCCTTCTGACTCTACGCAATTTAGTGGTCAAAATGGTCCACCGGCTGCAAGTGATGGCAATAACAAGAAGAGGGGAATCGACGATAGCGAGAATGAAGGTGATGATACCAATACTGGCGGCAGAGGAAACGGAGATGATCATGAAAAACGTCGCAAAACAGAAAGCGCGCCATCAGGATCAGTACCAAATCTCGCCTGCCCCTTTGTTAAAGAATATCCCGGAAAGAAATGGCCTCGGTGCCAAAAGGGCTGGCCAAGTGTACATCGGATAAAGTGCACAAGCCTATATACTACAGTAAAGACACAATTGGCTAACTACAATAGGGAGCATATTTATCGTTCTCACAAAGCGCCGATTCATTGCAAGAGATGTTTTACCATAGTCAAGACAGAGAAAGAACTTGATGCCCATCTCCGTCAAGAACCGGCTTGCGAAGTCGTCAATCCATCCAGAGAAATGCCAGGTATCAATAACGAGACTAAAGAGCGTCTCAAGTCAAGGCGGGGCATCCAGAATATCTCCGAAGAGGAAAAGTGGAAGCATATGTACAAAGTTCTATTTCCAGAAACCGAAGATATACCATCACCATGTAAGTTCTATCTGGGACATTTACTCAGAAGGGTTCTATTGACCTCTGTCCAGATTGTGACTTGCAAACCCTCGAGGCGCCCATGACTGCAGAAGCGCGAGCTCAATATCGCAGCTTTCTCCGACAAGAAGTTCCTGCCCGTGTGATACGAGATATAAACGCCAATGTACGAAATATGCCAGGGTTTCAGTTTAGCTCCGAAGTATCTGAGCGTTCGCTTTTTGAAATGGTATCTTCTGCAGTCTGGAATGCCTTTGACGAAGTCTTGCCGAGCCTGTTAGCCCCATCGGAGCGCAGGGATTTCCCAACAAGCGATACGCCAGTCACCGAAGTTCTGGCTGAATCTCAGGATCAGAGATTGTCCGTTCCCTCATTGGCTTTTCGGGATGAGCCAGATCTGTTAAATTTATATCGTGAGCTTCCCGTTGTCGGAAGCGAGGCAGCACAAGGCTTTGATGATATAAGTATAGAGGATCCAATTGCTGGCTTGGGCCTGTTGGATCCTGGAATTGTTCCAGCTAGAAACCTGGACTTCGAAGAGTTGGGGGAGTTTGGGAATAGTGTCAACCCTGTTGTTTATGACTTTAGCTTTAACTTTCTGTCACATTAAGATATACAAAGGATATAATATTAAGCCCTCTTAATTAAGTAACTTTATAAAAATAAATAATAATCTATTTAATAAGTAAGCAAGCCTAGACATAAAGATAACTTAGATGCTAAGACTAGAGCTGTGTTAACGAGCCTTTTTAGAACTCCGTTAAGGACCCCCTTAGAGTACAAGAGAAATATCTTTAAGGGGAAGGAGAAGACTATAAAGTTAACAATAATAATAATGAGGATGGCAGCGGCAGGAATAAGAGCGGCTACCTAAAGAGGAGAGGAATATGGTAGTAATTAAGGTCTCTAGCGCGGCCCAGGCATACACCTTAAGCAAGCCTAATAACCTTTATAATCTTTATAATCTTTATTAACATTACAGAGATAGCATTTAGAAAGTCAAGCAGGGCGCAACATAATGCAAAAGAGCGCGATAAATACAGTTACAGATAGCAACAATATAAATACTAAGAACCTCTAAAGCCGGCTACAACTACGCAGTATATCATCCTCGAATGGAGTTAGCGCTTAAGTACGCTATTATTAACTCTCTTTTTTTTGCAAATAATATATGCCGGAGGCAGCTGTTAAGTTAGGGATAATTAACCTAGTGATAGGACGGACTCCCGGACCTCCTCGTCCGATTTAATCGGCGAGGTCTGAACTCTGAATGTGGCTGACTGAAACTTCAATAGTGGCGTTAATGATCGACACTCCCCATTCCCGCAAGCCCGTGCACGCCTGTGCGTACTCTCAAATGAGACCAATCATTCTGCACACCTGTATACCACGAGGTTTCAGAAATTTCTGCTTTGGGTGCGGCCTGCATAAGCTGAGACGCACCTAAGAAACCTCATTGCCTTCGTCTGATCATTCTCTGAAGTCGTATGACTTCAAAAATCTGTTTGCTACCTTCAAAGGATTGTCTCCGCTGGGCCATTCTCAGGGCCAAATTGAAGCTATTAGGAGATACTTATAGCCAGTACCTGTAGGCTCATCAGAGAATTTAATCCTAATGGCTTAAGAATATGTCACACCATCACCGCCACTAGGTGCTAAACCATCTTAACGCTCAGTCAACAGCCGCTCTGACCCCCAGAAGCCTGGATGCGTTCTACATAACAAGGGATTTCTCGCTCGGAGCCACTTTATTACTCAGAGCGTGGGGAGTTCTGCCACAGGCCGGAACAGGAAATGTATAGGGCTTTAGGTCATTATGTCTTTATGCCTTTAGGTTTTCAAGAGTAAAACATACCAATTAGTTAAGCCCCACTATACTAATTAAGAGAGCAGGATGGCTTACTCCTAATTAGGGCTAAAACCTTTAGGCAGACTTTTTTTATTACTTAAATCTTAAGTAATATTCCTTTAATTAATTATATATCTTTATTATAATTATTTTTAAAGGCTTAAATTAGTAATAATATAGCATTTTCTAAATATATCTTAAATATATAATAAAGCTATTATAACTATTTAATCTAAGGTTTAAGAGATATACAAAAAATATAATAATAATATAAAAAGAAAATAATTAAATTAATAAATACTTAATTATAGCTTTTATAACTATTTTATATATAAAGTTAAGTAAAATAAAATATAAAATAGAAGTTTATGTTAATTAAAAGAATAGTAAAAATTAAGCTTAAGTACTTTTACCTTATTATAAGCTTAAATAAACTAACTTATATTACTATATATATAATTAAAGTATAATATATTATAGTATATTATAGCTTTAAACTTATTAAATCTGTAGAAAATACTATATAACCTTAAGCCTATAATATAAGTAGAAATCTTATTTTTAACCTTAATTTATTAAATAATAGGGTTAGAAAGTTATAAAACTATTAGCTAATATGTATAAAAGTAAAACATATTAACTACAGCTTAATTAAACTGCTATTAAATTCTTTAATAGGATTTTTAATAAGGGAATATAGTAATAGCCTTATGTAAGAAGGAGATATAAGAATTCGCGAGTCTAGCCGGTTTTTGCAATCTTTTCCATTAAACATAGATAAGGCCCCCACCACACCGGGCTGATTTACTGGGCTGATTTACCTGTCACAATGACGATTTTAAAACTGTGGCTTACCCAGCCGGATACTATCCCGACCCAGCTGATTGACTGGTTTGTTCATGGGAACCCACTCTACCAGAACGTTGCTGAGCGTTACTCAATCGTTTAGTATGATTTGCGTGGTTATCTTGCGTCCGAGCACCACAAACAACGAACTATCGCACATACCATTATCCGGGACATGTGGAGTTGAGCTTTGAGGCTCGGGCCTCGGCACTTCCATGCAGTTGACCCATGGATTAGCACGACCCATGAGTGCGGGTTGACACTTTGGGGCCCGACTGTTGAAATGAGTTAAGCGTAGGCTCACGAGACTGGAGTGCCAGGGGAGCGAATGTGAGAAGTGATGTAGCTAACCTGCTGGGGCGTCAGGGGCTAGGGGAAGCCACGTTTCTGCCACTTACTGGGCTTTATTCTTCTTTCTCCAAGGGCGCTCTGACACAAATTTTCTCATGTAGGTAGAGCATCATGTGTGTGTAGAAGCATTTGCTTGCCGCCAGTCGCCTATTAACCCCAACTGCATGAAAGTATTTAAAACTCCTTTGTCTCTACTTCTATACCTATTATTAAGTACTACATTACTTTCCACACATTCCTTATAACAGAACAAATATCTCCTTGATCTCATTTAAAGCTCTCGTCTTAAATCCTCTTAAGACCCAGAAAAATCTTGTTTTCCTCAGAACCAGCCATGGACCTTAGTTCTATAAATACGGCTTTGGGGTTAACGCGGAGAGACGAGGAGAAGCCTCATGCCCGTTTCGAAGGATTAGGCACCTTTTGGATCGTGTTCTCGACAGCCTGGACCATCCTCTTGGTTGCTGGCATGGTATTTCTCTATCGTCGACGTAATATGCCAATCCTTAGAATTCGCGGCCTTCTTCTTTCGTTTAGTGCTGTTGTTCTACTCCATTTCTACTGGCTCGCCGTTCAGTGGGTTTACGTCGTCGCGCTTCTCTTCCCGCCCACTATTGAGTTCTGGATCATGAGCATCTGGCTTCCATTTGGCGTCGCTTTATTCCATGCTTCCAATAGTCGCTTCCTTTACGTTGCTAAATCTCAAAAGAAGTTGTTCGCTGGCGATAATGCTGGGCCAAAGTCAGAACGAGTTCATAAACGTGGCTTAGTTGGGCGTTATTACAGGCTCGATTATACCAATAGAATGCTAGTCCTTGTCGGCCTTGGTATGCTATTCCAGGTAGGAAATTTTGAAGCCATGATTAGACGGGCAAGACTTACATAATATAGCTCCTCTTAACTATCTTCATGTTCCTCGTTTCGCGCAAGTTTCACAACTCGTTTGGAATTCCCGGCACAGAGGTTACTGGCACAGACTCGCAGCGAATGGCAGCAGCCCGTAAAGGTTGGGAATGGTATATTAATCTTACCAAGAATTCAGTTACTGGCATCCAGGACGCTAACACATTTTTAGGTGGCCTTCTATTGTTTGGCAACTAGTCTGGGCTTGGGTCATCGCTCCCATTATTCTATGGAAGTCTCGAAACATCCGCGATACCCTAGGATGGAGAGTTCAAACCATTGCATGCTGTTTGGCTAACCTCCACGCCGCTCCAATGTGGCTTATCGCTCTCTATATCCCTGCCATGGCACCCGTTAATAGTGTTTTCGTTCCTCCTCAATGGTACGTTTAAGTCAGAGCCCCGTTCGCGTGATGCATCTTGTTAACTTGACCCAGGATCGCCCTCTCCATTATGATTCTTGAGATCCTTACTATCTTCCTTCCCTGTTGGGAGGTCCTCAAACACCAGTCCCTTCAACAAGAAACTCTCGATATCATTGCTCAGTGGGAGTCTAATAAGACCCTAGCCCAAGGCAGCGCGAAATCTATTACCACTAGATCGACGACGCTGGCAGGCTCGTCGCGGACTGCTAGGTCTATGAGAAGTCAGATCTCTAATGAAAGTATTTTTACTATGGGGGCTCTTGAATATGTCCTTGAATGCAACCCAGAGCCCCTTCAACAGTTTTCTGCCCTTCATGACTTTTCCGGCGAGAATATTGCTTTCCTTAGAGCTATCACCGAGTGGAAGTTATCTCTTCCTGCCTCTATCCGAGATCCAAAGAGCCGAGAGAATTCCGCGGCTCAAGAACTTGTCTATGAACGATTCAACAGCGCGCTTCGCATCTATGTTAACTTTATCAGCGCTCGAGATGCCGAATTCCAGGTGAACCTCTCATCTCAAGACCTACGAAAGCTCGAGAATGTATTTGAGGCATCGGCTAGGACTCTTTATGGAGAGAAACGCGCAGTAGACCCCGCTCTGCCCTTCGAATCATTCATGATGACCTCACCAGCCAATGTCAACTCTTCTGGTGCGTCTGCCCATGGATCCGAAAACGGAATCATCACTGCTTCAATAGAAGTTAGTGATAGGGCTCTCTACTGGGGAGATATCCCAGAGGATTTTGATGGCAGCATCTTTGATGATGCTGAGGCCAGTATCAAATATCTGGTCTTGACAAATACTTGGCCTAAGTTCGTCAAGGACAAGCACTGTTCTCTAGCATCTACCGACAACCTGGAGTCGGGAAATGTTATCCTCACCACTAGGTCTAAATAGGTGTGTAAATTTGTTGAGTTTAGACTTCACCTTAGATGCCTTAACTACCTCGAGATATAAGTACTGCTATTTACATGTATAATGTAATGATGAACAGTTTTTCCTTTCTCATTAGATGCAACCTCCACTTGCAAATGTCATACGCCGGGATGGCCCTTGTGATTAGTCTCCCATTCTTCCATACGCACCTTAACAACGAGCTAGACGCCTTGTTCTTATATCCCCGGCGTTTAAGTCTACTTGCCTAGCATTGAGGTCACGAATTGAGTTACTTCCTTGCTTCCGGACTGATTCCAGCTATTTTCTGATATCTTTACTTCCTTGGCGAGTTCCCTAGATCGTATTGAAACTATAGGCAGCCTCCTTGGTGTTGTAGGACTGATAAATCTGCAACGTTGCTCCTCCTTAGGCTTTAACGCCTCTCATGCCTTGGTGGCATTAACAGGATAGATTCCAGTCACTTTAAACCATCTCCGAATGTTGAGGCGATTTATAGCTCTTGCTGAGGCCTTCTGGTAAGCCTCTAAAAAGAGTTGTTGCTGTCGTGGAGATGTCGCCTCGTAAGCTCCCTAATTCCTCATCAACTGGTGATCGCACGTTTTTAACGGGCCAAATACCGTATCATTGAGAGGTTTAGTAATGTGTGATGAATGTGAGGGAAGCCAGCTGAGCCAAACGTTATGTAACTAAGCCTTTTTCTATTGATTCTGCAGTTATATGTGAACTGTGTTGGTCGACTAAAATCCTTCAAAGGGACGGGTGTGGCGGCTCTGTTTCCTGCAGGAATGCCTTGATAAACCATCTCATAAAGACATCTGCGTTGCTCCAGCCTGTGGGACTTGTAGCGCACTTCTAATGGGGGAGAAGCTTAGGAAACCACTGCCCCTGAAGCTCATTTCAGCAAATACAACATAAGGAGTAAGACGCCGACCATCGGCATATATAACTTCGAGTATACTGCTCCAAGGTTATCTTCTCAGAGATAGAGGTGAGGACCATACCGGCTACTATGCCGAGGGTAGTTTCCCCTTTCTGTACTGCAGTCTCGTCAACGTTGTAGATTTGTGAAGTTCCGGCCAGTTTCTCCCTTATTATCCAGTCTAAGCCACCGTAGTACTCTTGGAGAGATTCCTGTGCCGCACATCTCTTCCTCGCAGCGTCAACGACCCGTGATGGCTTTAATTCGATACTTGGATGATGAGGGAAGAATCTATCGTCCCAGCTCTTGCCGAGGTAATTGACTTCCCCGTTGAGAGACGACAGGATCTGTGCAAAATTAACTATTTCTTGCTTTATGAGAGGCTGGAATGCTTTATCCCTTCTAAGGATAATACTAACTAAAAAGATATATTTTATATATTTTTTATTACATATATTATTTAACTTAAATTTCTTATTAATTATAATTATTATTATAATATTATATAATAGCCTATAGCCTAATTAGGGCTATTATAATAGAAGTTAATATTAAATAAGGTTTATTAGCCTTAATAATATAATTACTACTTTTACTAAGTAATATAAATACTATTTATAAGTCTCTTAGTAGTTAAATTAACTTTCTTTTTTTAACCCTTCTTACTAATAATATAATAATATAATAATCCTAATTTTATAAAATAACTTATAATTATATAATTATACTTATTATATAAGTAGCTATAATTTTAATTTAATTATTAAACTTGCCTTAGAGGCAGCTAATAAAAGAAAACTTTATATAATTTATATAATAATTACTATTATTATAAAAGTCTTCTTATTAAAAGGTAAATTTAATTTTATTAAAGTAATTATTTTTAAGTATAGGCTAATTTAATTAATTAGTTATATAAAATAGAAATATTATATTAATTTAATTAATTTAAAATAAATTAATATTAAGCTATTAAGTTTTAAAGACTTAAAAAGGGCTTTAAAGGAAAGTATTTTTTTTAATTAAATAAAATAGCTTTTCTTATTATTTTTATAAGTAACTTAATTATATATAAAAATTAGCTTATTAATATATTTATAAAGGCAGTTAATATTTTTAAAATTATAATAGTTTAAGTCTAACTATATTAAACTAAGCTATACTAGGCTTATTATTAGCAGATAGCATAAGGTATATACTAAGCATTATTAAAGTATTATATCTCTTAATAATAGATTTAATATATATTAGGCTTAATTAATATAAAGAAGTTTTATTAATAGCTAGTAAGCTAAGTTTTATAAAAGTGCTAATAAATATAATTTATATATTAAAAGTAGCTTATATAGCTTAAGATAAAATAAAAGTAATTTATATATTAAAACTATAAGGATTTCTAGTAATTTATAATAATTTATTTATAAAGTATTAAAATTTAAGTAATTTAATTATTAGGGATTAAGGTCTATATTAGTAATTCTAATATAATTAGTAGAATTTTTAAAGCATATATAACATACCCGTGGAGTTATAATATAAATAGTAAAGGATATTATAATAATAAATATAATAAAATATATTAAGATATATTAAAAAAAGTTATATATTACTTATAATAAAACTATAAGTAACTAAAAAGCTAAAAATAAAAATATTTTTAAAAAAGCTTTATAAATAATAACTAAGTAAGGTTAAAAAACTTACCTAAATTTAAAAATATAAATTAAAGACAAATAGCTTATAATACTTATAAATAGTAAAGTAAATATAAATATTATTTCTCTTAATATAATAAATAAGCTTTAAATACTATAAAAATATAAGAAAAAAGGAAAATTTATATTATTATTAATTTAAAAGGATTTAATTATAAATATAAAAATAAGAAAGTTATTAAAAAGATTAATCACCTTAAANTTAATATAATAAATAAGCTTTAAATACTATAAAAATATAAGAAAAAAGGAAAATTTATATTATTATTAATTTAAAAGGATTTAATTATAAATATAAAAATAAGAAAGTTATTAAAAAGATTAATCACCTTAAAGTTTTTATAAATAAAAAGAATTAAGGTATTAACTTTAATAATATCTTTATAAATAATTTTAACCTAATATTTAAATACCTATAGCTATAATAGTATAATCTTTATATTAATTAAAGAATTAGTTAAATAAATTATAAAGCTTATTATTTAAAATATAAGTTAAATAATTTAAACAATAATAATATAAGACTTTAACTTTAATTAATAAGAATTATAAAGTTTAAAATAAAAAGTATTTATGGATTTCAAAAGGAATATAATATATATATATATATAAAGTAAAAGAAAATATATTAGTAAAATAATAATAATCCTTAACGAAAAATTTAAATAACTAGACTAAGATATAAAGTAAATAAAATAAATTATTTAAGTAGAATCTAATAAATAACTTAAGAATATATCCTTAAAATATTATATTTATAAGAAATTATTTTAAGAAGAATTAAATATAAAGTTACTATTATATATAAAATATAATATTAAAAATATAGTAATAAATAAAAAAAACTTAAAACTTTTCCTTATTTATAATTTATCCTAAGATAAGCTTACTAAGCTCAAAATATAATTAAATAATATATTATAAAAAGGATATATTTAATTATTTAAATACTTAGTTTTATCTGTTAAATTAATTAATATACCTATTATATTCTAATATATAAATAATTATATGCTTTAAGAGTGTTTAAATATTTTTATAATATATTACTTAAATAGAATTCTTATCTTCTTTAATAAAGAATAAATATAAAGAATATATTTATAAGGTTTTAAAAGTATTATAATATACTAATATACTTATTAAATTAATAAACAGTTACTTCTATTAGCCTTAAGTAACTTACTTAGGATATAAAATCTTATATAATAAGATTAAAATAAATAAGTAAAAAGTTATTATAATTACTAAATAAAAAACCCTTATATTAATAAAAGAAATATAATCCTTCTTAGGATTTATTAATTATTATTAATATTTTATTAAAGACTTTAATAAATTATTATTTTTTTATTAAAATTACTAAATAGAATAAATAATTCTAATAAAATAATTAAATATAATAAGCTTTTAAATAACTTAAAAAAGCTATTATTAATAAACTTATTTTAATAATATTTAACTTAAACTAATAAGTTAAACTTAAAACTAATATTCTTAATTTTACCTTAGAAAAATAAATAAAATAATAAAATACCAACAATATATTATATCTTATTACTTTTTACTCTTATAAGATATATAAAGTAAAACTTAATTATTTTATTTAGAATAAAGAATTCTTAGTTATTATTAATTACTTTAAGGAATTTAAATATTATCTTAAAGAAAGTAAATATTTAATAAGAGTTTTTATTAATTATAAAAATATAAGAATTAAAGAAATAATAATTATATTATATTAAATACTTATATAAGTTAAATTTTATAATTATGTATTATAAAGGTATAAATAATAAATATATAAATACTATTAGTAAATAACTTAATCTTAATATAAGAATTATTAAAACTAAGGAATAACTTTTAAAGCTAAACCTAGAAGTAAAATACTAGTTTACTTAATTAGTTAAAATAATTATAAAAATAACTAAGAAATTAAAACCCTTATTTAAATATTAGGAGTTATTATATTATAATAATAAATAAGATTCTATTAATTAACTTAGAGAATTATATTATATTAAATAAAATAGTATAACTTATTTTAAAAGAAAAATTAAAATCTCTTATAAATATATATTTGTAATTTTTAATTATTATTATAACTAAGTATTTTATAATATAAATTATAAGAAAATATAAAATCTTATAAATATAATTTATAATAAAAACTACCTAGAAAACTATATATAAGAACTAGTAAAAGATTATAAGAAGTATAACCTAGTTAAAATTATTACTTAAATATAAAAAAGTATAAAAATTAAAAAATTAACTAAAAGAAGCAAAAGCAAAGAGACCTTATAACTTATAAGAAATAACCTTTAATAATAAAAAAAGAGTATTATATATATAATTTATTTTAAATAAGCTTACAGAGGAATTAATATAAGATATATATAAATATCTCTTATATAACTACTAAGGTATTATAAAAATATAAAAAAGAATATAAAAAAAATATAATATAAAAAGAATAAAAGTAATAATAAAAAGGATTAATTAATAATATAACCTCTGCTTAAGAATAAAAATATAAAAATATAAACCTTATAAATAGCTATAATTATTACTAATAATAAAAAGATTATAAAGTTTAATTATAATAAACTTTATAACTAAGTTACTTTTATTAGAAAAACCCTTAATAAGAATCTTTTGTAATAATATTATAATTATAATTAACTAATTTATAAAATTCTCTTATTATTTATCTTATAAAAAATACTATAACCCCCGCAACCACGTCACATAGCCCCCACATTTTCCACTAATCACACTAGGATTACTTCTCCAAGTAATAATCCTCTTCTATTAGATTACTTAGATTATAACGCTTCAAGGTTAGGTTATTATAAATTACCAGCAATCCTTAAAGATCTAGCCCTTAGATTATTTCTATTCTTTACTAAGCTAAATAGCTACTATTAGTATATAGATTATATTTATTAGTACTCTTATAAGACTTAGCTTACTAGCTATTAATTTAAGACTTCTTTATATTAATAAGCCTAGTATGTATTACTTAATTATTAAGAGATATAATAACTAATATTTGCTTAGTCTTTGCCTTATAAATCTACTAATATAAACCTAGTATGGACTAGTTTATCCCTTGGAAAACTATAACTATTATAAAAAAGCTATAAATATAAAAGAACTTTCTTATATATTTAATTAATATATTATTAATATATATAAGTTACTTAAAAAAATTCTTTTTAATAAAAGACTTATATTTATATTAAACTTTTAGTAATAACTTATAATATAATTTAAATTAAATTATTAACTTATTATTATATTTTCATTATAAACTAATAAATAAAATAAATAAATAAACTAAGTATTTAAATATTATTTATAATATTATATTAATTATAAATAAAATAATTAGGTTAAAAAACTACTAATAGCCTAACTTACCTATAATATTATATAATAAAAGTATTAAATATATATTAGCTTATAACGTATATAATAAGCGAGTGGATTAGCATACTATGCAGCTAATAATAGCTTACCCTATAGTATTCTAGAGCTTAAATAAATTAGCTAAAAATCTAATAAAATTATTTCCTAAAATAGTATAGTTAATTATATAAGTGAGTATTTTTTAAAGACTTTTAATTATTTTATTTTATATAAAAAACCTTAAAATATAGTGTATTTTATAGTATAAGTAGACTTTAAGGCTTACAGCTATATAGGACTTTTTTTAAAAATGTAGGAAATTTAATATAGCTTATTTTAAGACTTATATATAAGCTATTAAAATCCTAGCCATTTTAAGCTTAATTTCGATTTTTAAGAAGTATTTAAAAAATAGCTTTTAAGGTGAAAAGTGGGTTGACCCACTTACTTATCTAATTTACTTGCTTATTATATATATTAAATATTTTAAATAAATATTAGATATATAATATAATATATAATAAGAAAAATTAATTAATTTAGCTATTATACTTAAGAGTAATGACCTTAAAAGTTTATATAAAGAAATAAAATAAAACTTAAATTTAATAAAAATATATTTTAAAGATAAAGAGCAATAACGAAGAAAAGACTATACAAGACGATATCTTCCAACACTTCTCAACTACAAGCTAAGTGTAGACTGCCAGTTAGGTTCAATTGAGATAGGGTCTTCATCATAAGATAGAGAATTAAACGATCAGTTTAATGATATTAGATATGAAGGAAAAAAGTGTAAAATTATATATATAAAAAAGAAAAAAAAAAGCATAAAAAGCTAAAGTCCTCAGGGGAATCCGTCCCTTTATGTTTGTTACTACAGACATCCATCTGACCCTACTAATGAAGCTTAAACCACTTACCCTGGAATGTTTGCCATAACTATTATAATATAAAAAAACTATTATAATCTAAAATAGTTAAAAAGATTACCTTTTTTAAAGGGAGATATAGTTTACCTAGTTATAAAAAATATTAAAATAAATAAATTATGTTATAAATTAAATTATAAATTTATTAAATCTTATAAGATATTATAAAAAATCTTAGAAAATAATTATACTTTAAACTTATTATTAAAAGTTAGGATTTATTTAGTTTTTTATATTTTATTACTTAAATTAGTAGCTAATATAATATAAGTTAAATCTAATAATAAATTAAATAAAACTATAAGATTAAAGGTTTATAAAGTAAAAGTAATTAAAAATATAAGGAAAACTTATAAATAAATAGGATACCTTATTAAATAGAAAAATTACCTAGAAAATAAAAATATATAAGAACTATTAAAATACCTAGCTAATACCTAATAACTTTTAAAGAAGTTTTACTAAAATTAAAAAAAAAGTTAATAAAAGTACTAAGCCTTAAAGACTTTAACTTAAACTACTTTATAATAATAAATTAATTTTAAAAAGTACTATTAATTATAATACTTTCTAAAGCAGCTAACTTATTTTACTTAGCCTACTTTAACTTATTTATTAAATTAAGATTATATTAAATTATATTTAAACCTTTTACTTCTATTTAATAATACTAATACTATAAATAAGTAATTTTAATAAACTAAGTATTTATCTTATTATAAATATAAGTAGGCTCTGCTTAAAGTTTAATTAGTTTATCCTTAGTAGCCTCCTCTTTATATTTAAGATAGTATTTTTTATTAATAATCTTTTAAGCTAATATTATATAAGTAAAAAATCCTAAAAACAATAATTAAAAAGACATATTTATTATAACTAATAACTTATAATTATTATAAGAATACTTTAACTTAATATAAGGGTTATAATAATTTAATTTTATAAGGTTAATAATATAAAAATTACTTATATTATAACTGATATAATTAAAATAAGATATAATTAGACTTTTAAATAATATAATTAAGAGGTAAAAGGATTTTTAATTATTAATAGATATCTTCTTAGCTTTTTTTATATAATTAGATATATTAAAGGATTATAAGATTAAGTTTAAACTTACTAGGGATAATTATAAAAAGATATTACAACTAGGCCTTAAGGATAAGGCTTAATAGAAAAAAGAAATTATATTATAACCTTTATAGCCTATTATATATATCTTATATATTCTTTTAATTATATATTACAGGTCTAGGATTAATAAGTATTAAGTTTATATAATTAAAACTAATTTATTATAATTAATATTAATCTATTAAAATTAGTATTAATTTATAAAAAATTATATTAATTTTTATATATATATTTAATATATAAATTAAATTTATTAATACTTTTATAAAACCTAACTTACTAGCTATTAATATAACTTCTTTATATTAAGTAAGCTTAACTTATATTAAATTTACTATTAAGAGATATAATACTTTAATAATACTTAGTATATATTTTATAGTATCTACTAATAATAAACCTAATATAGCTTAGTTTAATATAATTAGACTTAACTATTATATTAATTTTTTAAAGTTTTTATTATTAAGTTAAGTTATTTTAATTATTATTATTATATCTTTAACTAAGGTAATATAAGTTTAAGTTATGTGTTTTATATTAATATATAGCTTTTTTTATTATTTATATTTATATTATTATTTATTTATTTTAATTATTATAATAATTTATATAATTAAATTATTAGGTCTATTAATTAAATATAATTTATTTTTAATTTATTTTTTTATATTTTTATAATAAATTTTTATTAAGGCTTTATTATCTTATTTAATCTTAAATATAAATTATTAAAATTCTATAAAGTAAATAATATAGAATTTATATTACTTAAGTATAAGTAGTTTTATTATAATTTATTACTTTTTATTAATTACTTTAAAGTTATTTTTAAGGGCTTATTTAAATTTTCTCTAATTTTTAAAGACATTCTAAGTATCTGAATTTTAGGCCTTGTTTTTATTTTTAAAGAAGTCCTTTAAAATAACTTTAAATTAATCTTTAATATTTTTTTAAATAAGGCTTATAGTATATAAGAGTTTCTTTATATGGGTATTTAGCTTATTTACTATTAGTAAAAATAAGCCTTTATTTAAGTTAAAAATAAGATTATATTAGTAGCCTTTTTTCTAAAAGGTTTTAATTTAAGGGATTAAATACTTTTCCTAAATCTTATTTATTACGTTTTATTAATATATAAATAATAAGACATATATTTACCTAGGCTTATAGGTTATAAATAATATTATAAAGTTATTATATTTTAGTTATTATTTTTATAATACTAGCTAATAATCTTATATAAAAAGGCATAAATTTAGTATTAATTTTATTACATATCTTAATAATATAAAAATATTACTTAATTTATATAATATAAAAACTTAATAAGAGCTATTAATATATAATAATTAAGGTCTTCTAAGAAATAAACTAATTTATATTTAATTTATATTAATAAATTTATAAGATAATGACTAAGTAAATATTAAAAGTTATATCTTTTAATAATTAAGTAATATAAGCTAGGCTTACTAATATAAAAAAGTCTTATTAAGAGTTAATAAATTAAGTTTTATAAAAGTACTAATAAATATATTTTATATACTTAGGTATTTCTAGGGATTATAATAAAAGAAAAAGTATTTTATTAATAAGAGTATTAAGAATTATTTATAAGCCTAAGTTATTTAAATAAGGATTATAGTAATTTAAGTAATTTATTTAAGGGAATTACTAAGTAGTATAATAATCCTCTTATAATTAGATAAAAATTATATGGTGTATATAATATAATATTAAGGGTTATAATAATACGGATAAAAAAGGTAAATTAACCTATGGTATAATAGCGCTATGCTAAGTTCTTATAATAAAAAAGGTAAATTAATTAATTTACTATTATAATAAGTAACAGGGTAATAAATACTTAGAAAGAAGAAGTATATAATTAATTCTTTAATAAAATTTATATCCCTAATAAAGGTAAAAGGAGGAGGCTTACTTACTTATTATACCTATTAGATTAAATTATATATTCTTTTTCTAAAAGAAAGTCTAATAAATTAAAAAAAGGCTATTAAAAAAACAATTTATCTTAATACTTAAAACCCATAGTTTCAGTTTTTTAATATATTATATATTTATTCTTTCCTCCTATACCGCCCTTGTCCCCTTACTAATTTAAGTCTATAAATCCCTTATCAATTCACCTTCAAAACATCTAATTGCTTAGCCTCACTAGACTAACAATTTCGCTCTTGCGTGATCATATTCTGATAGCCGACCTGTGCAAATTGCTTCGACATACGGTCATAAGTATAGCACAACTTCGGATTGCCGTTACTGCCGGCATAGGCTTGACATTCAGGGTTGGCAAAACACTTTTCCTTGCATGCATCAAGACCGTCGACGTTGTAAAACAGGTCAATGTGTTTTTCTTGGCCGCGTCCCACGACACCACAGACGGGATTCGACTTCCGTTTAGGTTTCGCAGCTTCCAGCTCAGCCTTCAAAAGTTTCTCGCGGAGGAGGCACGCATCCCTCTCCTCAGCAGGATCACTCGGTTTGAATGGATCCTCATCCTCAGGCCCATCAACCTTGACCATGTAGTAGACATCCTCGCGGGGGATATCTGCGCCACCAGGTCGGCTGACGAGACACCTCTTGGTAGGCGAATGGTAAGAGCACACGTCCACGCCGGCTTTTTCACAAAGTACGGCGCAGTCCTTGGTTGAGGCAATGCCTTCGGTAATGGGTCCCTGTCGATATTTGTCACACTGATACTCAACGGTATAACCCGGACTGATAGTCTCACGGGTCCCGGGAATACATGTAGCGGAGACCGCAGCTGTGTTCAGGAGGGATATAAGGGTATAGACAACGGAGTACTTCATGTTGGTAGATTGGTTAGGTTGTTTATGCTAAGAAAAAAGAAGAAAGAAAGAAATGAGAGGTGCAGGGTGTAATTGTTTGTTATCTGGAACTAAGTTGAGTGTGGTGGTAAGATAGAAAGCAGAGTATTAGTCGAAGGGGTTATTCAAGCCTTTATACTCATGAATCCATATATAAACCACATCCAATATCGCTAGGACCTTGGATCCCATTTCCTCAGCAGTGGAATTCCATGACTTTTGTGTACATAACCTTCGGGCCGCCCTGAAGGCCAGAGACAACAAGGTAAATGCAAAACTCTTCTCCACTAATTTTACTTTCATTAACCAGCCTCTGATACCTAATAAGACAGATCTAAGGTTCTCAAGGGCTGTGTTACTTACTCTCCCCCTATCGTTGAATTGGTACACGCCGATCGGCAGCTTTTACTCAAGGCACTCTGCCTTACTTGTTAGACTACTTGTGTCAGGATACAACACAGTTTAGAATTACTCCAAAACCCTAAATACCTCAACTCAAACCGCCTTAGCCAGTCATGTTCTGTTATTATCACAGCCACGCTCTGATTCTACCACTTCAGCATGTAGAGGGTTTCCCCCGGCGTGCAGCTCTAGTGTCTTGCGTTAAAATACCCCACTTGCCTATCACATTTAGATTAATCGCCACTGTTTTATTAAACTTAGACTTTGTCTTACAATACCCACTCAACACTAATGCAGCCTCTCAGTGTATGTAGCGTCGGATGATCCGTGTCTGAGACAGGATAGGATCAGAGACATATGCTTTCCGCTCCTGCTGCCACTCGCTTGGCAGTATATACACTTTTGATTAGTTGTATGCGAAAAGATAAATGTCCGGGGATCTAGGGATATGCTTCCGAGACAGAATGGAATGTGAAACTGAATAGCGATTGGCACACCCAGCCGCTTCGGCACATCTCAACTAGAGGAGNTTTTCGGCCGCTTTTTAGTATATACACTTTTGATTAGTTGTATGCGAAAAGATAAATGTCCGGGGATCTAGGGATATGCTTCCGAGACAGAATGGAATGTGAAACTGAATAGCGATTGGCACACCCAGCCGCTTCGGCACATCTCAACTAGAGGAGGCGCTGGCCTGAGCCGTCTCCACTGTCCAATGAAGAACCCAGCTGTTTCGAAGATCCCCAGCGGGAACTGGAACATACGGCAAAACAGCCTCAGAAGTGTCATATATTAACCTCACATTAGCTTTAACCCTGCTTTTTGTTCGGTCCTTTTATGAGGAAATGACTGTTACTAGCCCTTAGCCGTGGTCGTGTTTCAAACCATAGCCATGCTGGCAAGATTAGCTCTTTATGTAGAGGATAGTACTAGACCTTTTGCTATTTTTTAACAACAAAAGAAGAAAATTCGACATAACAAACGGGTTAACCGTGGCAGTTGAAAGATGCTGAGAGAAATGGCATCTCATCGCGTCTGAAAATCGCTTAGCAACGCCTGCCACAGGCGTGATCCCAGTTATTAGAATCGCCTCTGGAACAAGAGGTATAATCTCTACACCTGTGCTACGATTCTGTGACAGAAGATCTGCGAAGTCTTCGGCATGTCCTGCTTCGCGGTAGCGGTAGAAGCACCTTTGCTCGGTAATGTAGAGAACCCGTGTTGGTAATACTAAGCTTTGGACACTGAGCCTTATCAGGGCGCTTAGTTCAATGCCTAATTACACGCTAGCTCTCTAAAGTATTGCCTGTCTTTCTCTTTCTTAGTCACATAAGTAAACTTAATAACTATATAAGCTTAGACTTTAACCTAAGTAGTAATATTATTTCGTCTGTCCTAGTAAAAGATATGAAAAAACATTAAAAAATTCTGTCTACTTCCCAGTGCCTAACTCTGGACAAGTAGCCTGTTCGTTGTAACTCCCTTAGTCTCACAGCCCTGGTCAATGCGATAGCTTGAAGTACCCGGCCCACCATCAGCAACATATGTCATCTTGATCGTGACAGACTTGGATACTATTACCAGATATTAGTAAGCATAGTTTTGCAGAGTCGCATCTTATGAGACTTACCTTTAGGGATTCTAAATGAAGCCCAGAACCCTTTTCCTAGAATAGACCGGATAGAGCCCTCGGGCCGCCCTGAGATAGTAGCAAGGCTTTGGTGAATTGGGTCATAAGGATTCTTTCCCTGCTCCTTAAGAGACAACTTTCCATGTGTCTTGCCTATCTGAACTCCGTCGATAAAAACTTCGTGTTGCTCCGAGGCTTTAAACACATCGGCAATCGTGAGAACCATATCTCGGTCGTAGGTACTGAAGTCTAGGACAAGTGGAGAGCCAATTTGATATTTATGCTCCGTCCAAGGCGTTACGTTATCGCCCACGCAAGGTGTATTGTCCCCGCAAGCAACATGGTAATGCAGTTCAGCCAATCCAGTCGAGCGGTATTGTAGGTCTGCCGCCCTGGTACCTAGAGTGTGACGTTAGATACAATCTGAAAAGGGGGGGGGCATGTCTAGACATGACTGGGGACTCACCTGCTGGAAGTAGGTAGTAATTCCCATCTATAGTGCGTCGAGGAGGCATTTCATGGCCGTAAGTAAACAGCTCAAACCCAGAGTCCATTGGACCAAGCCAAGTATCGAAGTCGTAGACCAGAGGTTCTGAGATGAGGCTGTGCTGGGGAAGGTCTTTGAGCTCGACAGTGGGCTCGACAGTTTGGATATTCGGAGGATCAAGGGGAAGAGAGAGGCATGGTGGAGCGCGCGGGCCACAGGTCTTGCCACAGTATTGCTCCAGGAGATCAAAGGCGCTGTTGATGATAGACATATAATCCTTGAGTAAGGCTTCATGGGCATCCTCTTCTTCGGCACAGCATAATTGCAGAGAGCCCAGGGCCGCTTCTTCGACTAAGGGAGCAGCCCAAGTTCTCATACAACTATCTCGTGGAGTCTGGGGTTGTTGGCCATTCTCTTCCTTCTTAAAAGGATCTGCCTTCTCAAAAGGGTCTGTGTTCGCAAAGGGGTCATCCTTATCGAAGGGATCATCATTCCCAAAAGGGTCACTTTTCTCAAAAGGGTCATCCTTTCCGAAGGAATCAGCCTGCGCAAAAGGATCTGTATTCTCAAAGGGATCTGTCTCAAAGGGGTCATCCTTGGTAAAAGGATCGTCCTTAGAGCCTCTTGAGTTTTCTCCTCTGTCAGAATTTCCTAGTCTCTCTGGCGAAGGGCGTTCACAAGGATACTGACCTGGTGATATCAGCCCCTACACCAGGGCTTGCGAGAAGGCATGCCACAGTAGTGCATAAGAGCGGAGGTGTAATGCGAGACCACTTCATCTTTGCAGTACTGTGATAAGTCGATTTGTAATTATCTGAAAAGTTAGTTGAGATGAATCTTGTACATGAATACTTGGGAGACTTGTTATATAAGATGATTTGCCGGATGTCTTGAGCTCTCCTTTGGTGTACCCCCTCAACTAGGTATCAACTGGGTCTATCTCAGCCTAATCCGTGTTCATGTTCCACTTCAGGCGGGGTTGAGAGCGATCGGCCTTACTGCTTACGAAGGCATTTTGATTAGCAACAAAGAGGCGTCCCGAGTGTCAGCTGTTGATCCCAGATGAATTCATTCTGATTTGTCATTCCGTTCCGCAACATGCCATAAACACAAAATTCCATTGATGCTTAAGTCGAAACGCGTCAGCCGCTTGCCAAATGGTGATCGAAAGGTGTCAGCCACACTACCGAACTGGAATGCTTCGGACTGTACTTCACAAAAGTACTTTTTTTGAGTATTCAATTGGGTACGCCTAGCTTACCATCCCTGCATTCAATTCGCCGTGCCGCGAAACGCCTCTTATTGGAATGCGGAACCTTCGGGCAGATACAAATTGTGCGGCACGGAATCGACTGGTCCGTTCCTAGTGGAACCTGCTGAGCCAGCCAGTAAGGCTCCAGATGGCTTTACAGAATAGGAAATCTCAAGGGATTAATGATTAACATGCCAGCAGGTTGTGTGGAGATTTGGATCTTTAATTCTGAAGCTTGGCTGTTTTCACTTTGAGCTAATGACTAGACATTGTATTGACTACTGAATATCTGCAAATACGTCTTCTGATGCACATCTCAACCTTTGTACCATGGGTCTCCTCAATTGTTTAACCTAGATCAATTTCATCAACAGATATCAGCACAGGCTCTCTTAGGTTACAACAGTTGAGTTTGGTTAGCTGAGATAAATTACCTTATAACAATACTAAGCTTTAGTCAATTACAATCAATCTTCTATGAGGTTGACCAGAATATCAATAGTATATCCTCCTTGTTCTTTTATCTATTCAAGCGATGGCAATAATGAGTTTTCATGTCGTTGACTAAGATAAGTCTCAGCCCAATGTTTTGCATCCGCACTTTGTCCTATCATACATGAGACAGGCCAGAAGGGCTAGGAATCAAGAAGATCTACGAATCGTCCCATGCAATAGAGTATGTCGTATTTTACCACATTAGAGCAGTATATTGCTTGGGACACGGCAGACAGGCCGATCCGCCGGGGAGCAACTGGAGCGACTTGATCTCATGCGCCAGGAGCGTATCAAAAATGTGGAAATGACGACTCCATGCATATTTCCAAGCTTATGAGCGGGCAGAGTATCAAACCTCTGCAAATAGCCTTTGTAATGCAGATCTAAACCTTATTCTAGAGGTCAATATGGCTGCGTGTAGCAAGCTTTGAGTTTATATGATAAAATTCCAAACTGAACCTTGTCCTTCTATCGAGGCATAAAAGTGCTCTATGATTCTCCCAAGAGCAGCCACGACGCACCTCTCAAACCTTCAACCATCGGGTATACACAGTTGCAAGCGTCGGTCTAGGTTGTTATGAAATACGCAGAATCCATCCACTAATAGAAGTGATCCGCTCTGTCTTGGAGTGACATAGACGCTTTTATGTGCTCAGAGTCGATTACGGCGTGGCTGTTCCAAGTAACATGGCATAACAAACACGGCTCAGTCGAAAGATATCGGAGAGACAGGCAGGGAGGGTTGCCAGTTATCAACTGAAACCTAATTCAGATTTTACCTGCCGGTGCGGCCTATTGCTTATAACGTTACACTATTATTCTTACGGCACGAAGAGGGATCAACTTGGTCCTGTCCGGAACTAGAGAAAGATAACAAAGTCTATGTGATAAACGCGCTGCCAGTCATCAAGGGCTTTAGCATTTATACATATATATTCATTGACCATCGCCCACCAAAAACAACCTTATTACTATCACTCTGACATCCACTACACTTTCATTTCCATTTCTCATTTTCACTCTATTATAACTCCATCTTTACCTTCTTCACCTTTGTCAACATGAAGCTGTCCCCGATTGTTGCGGCCCTTATTTCCGGCTCCTGTGCTCAGGCCTGTGTGCCCGCCGCCGAGAAAGTTATTGGTCCTGGGCACAAGGTCCAAGTCGAATGCAATCAGTATCGAGATGGTGAAGCAAACAAATTCGTTCCATCGCTGGAGGAATGCGCCATCCTCTGCAAGAATTCTGGCATAGCTGGCGCTGTATGCAGCTATTTACCATCCAGCCAGGTTTGCGTTGTTGCCAAACCTGACGCCCCTCTCAAGCCGAGGGCTGGTGTCTTCCTCATGACCCCAATCGCAGACAAGTGCCCTGCAGAGCTCAAATCCTGTGAGGACAGCTATGCCAAATGCAAAAATAACTTGGCCGAAGCCGACCAAGGGCTCAAAAACGCACGCGATACGGTGGAAAAGTTGAAGAAGGAGGTTGAAGAAGCCAATGCTCGCTGCTCGACTAATCCCTCCCAACCGCCCAACAACCAAAACCCCCCAGGTGCTGGCAGCAACGACAAGCCGCTGCACTGTGGTGCTCGCCTCTACTCCGTGGAAAAAGGTCGGAATGGAGGAAATGTCCTCCCGGAGCAGTGTAAAAGCAAATGCCTAGCCGATCCTTCATGTAAAGCTTATCAAGTTGTTAAATTGGGGTCGTCCAATGTCTATGGTTGCGGGTTGCATTCAACTCCTGCAAAGGATTTGACAACTAGGTACAGCGCAAACCATTGGTTATATGACATCACCTGTTAAGGAGAGGGATATTTACATGCTAGAGACAGAGGGCTCACTGGTTAATGGTTACTTAAATAGCTCCTACTTTAGCAGTCCCTTTTTCCTATATCTCAGAATATAGTACTATGTAATAACACGTTAACACAAGATTTACCGTGGCCTACTAAAGAATTATCACCGCGATTATGATCAGGTCAATTTCCTTCTGCAGAATCAGCACACACTTAGGACGTACTGTAACCTCCCGTAGGGCTTCTTCTCAAGAAGATGACATCATTTCTCGTCTTCAGGCATTAGAAGAGGCTGTTTCATCTCTTTCTGTTGGGACTCGAACTTCCCAATGTCAGACTGATGGCGATGATAATTATGGTAGTAAGTCCTCAACTTCGGCAATTTTCCACGCCCCGTCCCACGAGGCACGACTCACACTCTGGGACGAGCTGTAACTTCCGAGTCAAGATACACACTTGGACCATCCAGGTCGAGATGGATCGGCCCAAGCCACCGAGCTCACCAGCAAGGAGGTAAGAGCCTGAGCTGACAAAGCGAACGGGCTCCTTTCGAGGTTGAACACTCAGGTTACTGCTGGAGGTATCACCCATCGATGCGACGATCTTACCGAGATGCACGCCTTGTTGCATATACCTGAAGCCATCAAGGATATCCTCAGAGCTATACACTTTGATGGGTCGAAGGGGGTAGATGTCGCGACTCTTGTACAAATCCACGACGCTTTTGAGTAATCTTAAAGCCAGGTCGGTCAGAATCCATGACCACGGTTGATGTTTTGATGACTTACTCTTTTGCAATAGCTCCGCGCTGGAAACAAAGCTGGTCCAGGTCCACGCAAGAGTAGCTGCGGTTGTCTTCGAATACGCTCATGTCGAGCTTGCCAATTCCAACCATTTGGCCGAATGGAGCGATGCACTTCCAAGTGGCGTGGAGAAGCTCGCCTGATAGAGAATTGAGAGCCAAATCAACTCCCTTTCCATCAGTCTTTTGCATCAGCTGCTTCACGAACGAGTCGTTGCGAGAGTTGAAGATGCAGCTGCAATCCAAACCAAAAGTATTTTCAAGGTACTGGATTTTTTCCTCGCTGCTAACTGTTGCATATATAGTCGCACCCGCCATCTGAGCCAGCTGGATTGTGGAAATACCAACACCACCAGAGGCACTGTGAACGAGTATAGACTAAGATGGTTAGACTAATTTATGGGGTTGAAGAGATGAGACTCACTTGTCATTTCTTCAGGTTTCCAACGTTAAAGATGGAATAGTACGACGTAGCAAAAACACAGGGCATCATTGCCGCATCATCAAAGCTGAGGTCGTCTGGGATCTTCTCACAAAGAGTCTCAGAGACAACGACTTGGGTGGAAAACGCAGAATGAGAGATGAAAATAACCCGGTCTCCGGTATTGAGGCCCTTGACATTGGGACCAATGCGACCAACGATACCAGCACCTTCGAGGCCAAACCCGTTTGGACCTTCGACGATGCCCATGGCGCAAAGAACGTCCTGAATCAAGATTAGAAGACGGTAATCGGGTGGACGAAATATTGCATACCTTGAAGTTCGAGCCAGCGGCTTGCACGTTGATTTCAACATCGTCACCCTTGAGGACTGGTGCTTGGTAGCTAGCCCAGTGAAGATTATCCAATCTACCTGGCTTACTTGTTCGAAGGGCGATAGGTTCACCCTGACTTAGGACATCAAAGTTGGCCTGGGCCGAAAATGGATGAATACGCCCGACGTGAACAGTGTTGTCAACCACGGCATATTCATAGTCAGGCCTTAAAAGTATCGTCCTCGCGGCGTAGCTGAAACCTTCCAAACACGTCCACTATCCTCTCCGACGATGATTTGACGTCGTCAACTTCGCATGTGGCAAAATCCAGGCGTATCTCAGAACGGAGAGTTCTGGATATACGGAGAATTTGACCATATCGTGGGTCCGAGCAATGAAGTTGTGATAGATGTGTGATCCAGAAAACGCCTGCATCCTTGAGATTTGTAGCCAATGTCTTGAAAGCCTCAAACCTGCCTTCATCTATATCCTCAAAGAATGTCTCCTCGTCATCAAGCACCGCGATGACGTCTTGCCCATCCGGAATTGAAGTATCCGAAAACACTGATCGTTGGATATGATATCCTCCTCTTTCAAGAGTTTGTCGGAGAGCGACTACACTGTTGGAATCGGATCCCGAGATAGTAAGAAGTGTGACTTGCTTTTCCTGCAACTCATTGATAGCTGGCCTTGCGACGATCATAGCATTGAGTTGATTGGGTTCTTCTGAGTCAAGAACTGCTGCGTCTGGAGTACGGAATCCTGCAGCCTGCAGTTCTTGTGCCAAATGTTGAGTGCTGATCTATGGTTAATCAGGTCGACCATCATTCTCGCCATATCACCAGCCTGCAAGAGTACCCCAGACATAGTTCACCCACTTTGATGTTGAGGATAGCTCGTGGAGAAGGAATCTGCCATCATGGCTAAGAAGCTGACGGACATTTGTCAAACTCTCGTTAAGTGACTTTATGGCGTGGATCACATTCGTAGCCAGAATGAGGTCGTACTTTCGACCATCGAAGCCCTGTTCAGACAAGACTTTGCTGATGTCAAGTGCTGCGAATTCCATGTTTGGGAACCTCTTGAAGCGATCCTTGGCCCCGACAAAGAAGCCAGATGAGATATCGGTGAAGGTGTAGTTGGAGTAATACACCTTGCCAGCCGGGGCCAGGTCCTCCAAGAGCTAAGCAGTAGAACCACCTGTACCAGCACCAATCTCAAGAACACGGAGATTAGGCTTGCTATGGGCCAGATGCTTCAAAAACTGAGGCTCATCGCACTGGTCCATGAAGACGTAAAGCTTATTCAGCGTATTATTGGCCAACAGCACCTCGAGTGCTTCTGTTTCCCCTTTGAAGATACTTCCGACATTGGTGAATATCTTGGTGATAGCTACCGCAGCCTCTACAGCGGAAGTTATGGTGAGCTTTTCAGAGAGCTCTTTAACCCTCTGTTCAATCTCAACATCACTGAGAGACTCAATATGGTCAAGACATTTGGACTCAATCAGGCGATTGATCCATGAACGATATTTATGCATATGCTCAATTGTCGTTTCCAAATTGGCTATGGTTCGCTTACTGTGCACCGTCCACAAGTGAGACAGCTCGGTCAAGTCGGGCATATGTTCACTGCGGTCGATGGATGTCTTTATGAGAGAGTTGGTGTCCAAGAAGTCAATATGAGGGGCCCATTCGGCATGAGCAGTGGGTTCAACAGGCTTGTCACCGCTTTGCTCTTCGACGATAGACAACTTGATTCCCGAGCTACGGAAAATAAAATTGCCTTGGGCATCAACTCCTTGCCCACTGCCGGCGATTGAGCCACTGGCGGTGTAGGATGCGGTGGCTGGAATGCTGACGTCACCAGCGGCTTTAGAGCGACAGATACACATCTCGGCGATATTTGTTGGAACCATGGACTTATCTGAAGGGTTTACGAAGCCTTGAGATGCAGCGACACCGAGAAGCTGGAGAGTGGCGTCAATGATAGTGGGGTGAAGATGGTAATCAGCATTGTCTCATGGCTTGGCTGAGACTCTTGCTTCAGCTTTCTGGTCCCTTGTATCGGCCTGAATATGGTCAAGACGCTGGAACTCAGGTCCAAAGTACAAGCCTGGTCTAGAAATTGACTCGTAGCAGCGACGGGTATCCACTTTGCGAAGGAATGAAGCCTTTTCCTCTACTTCACCGAAGCCCTCACTGTAAGACCTGGCCTCTCCGGAACAATGCTTGGTCCATACAGATCCATTGTAAGAAGCGATAGCAAACTCCCAGCATTCACTGTCGAGGGAGTTGGTCAACCATTTGCGGCGAAGTGTTGTCATGATCTCAAGAGGCTTGCCTTCAGTCAAGACAAGAGCTGTGCTGACGATGACGTTGCGTAGCATGAAGGCCTCATTCACATGGGTCACTTGTCGTACAGCTTCACCGATCATGCTAGCATAGCCAGCGAAGGGGAAGACAATATCATCACCAACAATGGGATCGCGAATCCACGGGGAATTGTCAAGGTGGAACAAGTTGCGGAAGAGGATGCCAAAGTCCAGACTCTCTGGAACTCGAATATCCAGAAGGTCATGATACTTATACTCTCGACACCTCCACTCCTTGCTCAACCTCGACTCATACCAATATCTCTCAGAATGTTTCCACGGATATCTTGGTAAGTCTAGCCAGATGGAATTTGGAGCAACAACCTTTGTCAGGTCCACATGAGCGTTGAGCGTAAACAGCTTTCCCACGGAGCTCAAGAAAGACTCTTCGTCGTTCTCATGACGGGTAAGGACAGAGACGTAGGGTAGTGAGGTTGAGTGCTGGACCTGGATCTGTCGCAAGGGACTAATTTTGTGGCTTGCTTATAATGCTGTTAATATAAATATATCTGCCTCTTGGCCGGTTCTGGTTTATAGTTATATTATAGTTATATTCTGTTTTATATAAATTTTTAATATATTAAGTAATACTCTTAATATATGAAATATATAATTATAAAGTATTATAACTTAGGCTTATATTTTATTGTAAATAAGGGTATAATTTAATAAAAGAAATAAGTAAGTTAAATATACCTTTAATAAGTCTATTAATATAGGCCTTAAAATCTAGATAGTTACCTAGCTAGGCCTCTTTATAAGGTAGATTTAATACTAGCCTAGTATAAAATATAGTTTAGTTAATATTAAATGGAAGAACCTAGTATTATAATAAGGGATAAGGAAAGGCAAGGGGAGAGGTAGCTAATAGAGGGCTCTTAATAAGGCTAATAAGGTTAAGGAAGTTATTTATATTATTATAAAAGCTAGAAATAAGATAAGGGCATTATATTTAACTTAAAATGTTATTATTGCCCTTATTAACTATTGCCAGAGTTAATATATTATATATTTATAGATACTCTTTTCTCACTGCTAGACCTCTTCTGCTCCCTTTGTTAGCATGGCCTAATTGTGGCATTTATAAAAGCCTTATAGATATTAAAAAGGTTAATAAGGCAGGGAAGTTAGACTTTTAATTTAATAAGATAAAGGTTATCTTAATAGCTAATAACTAAGAAGAGTTAATATTCTTTTATATAATTTAGCTAATAATTCTTTATTTTCTTTTTCTTTAGGTTAATTAGAGTACTTAAAAGGATAATGCTTTTATATTATTTCTTTTAAATATCTTTATTAATAATAAGAGGTATAATTATTAAAAGAAGAGACTATTAATAAAGACCCTAATAGTATAGCTTATATAGTGCTTTTTTAATAATAAGTTAATTAAGTTTATATTAATTCTTATAATTACTACTTCCTATAATAATAAAATAAATTATATTAACTAAGGCAATTAAAAAAGGTTATATTATGCCTATAATTATCCCCTCTGTCGCGGCCCTTGTTAGGCACTTTATAAGACTTTTCTTCTTAATATAGCCCTTATTAATAGCTATATTACTTAACTAAATATGCCCTAGCTAAATTGGATAAGGTATATAACTTAAAGGGAGTAGCGAGAGAATATTTATAATGCCTTATTTCATATATATTATAAAGAAAGTCAGTTAAGGAAGAGGTATCGCGTAGGGGATAAATCCAACCCTAAAATATAGCAAAAAGAGCACCTTCTTATCTGCCAGAAGATACAGTATTAAGCACTTGCATCTTCCGCTCCAATCTAATATGTACTATATAAAGTCTAGGGTGGGGACCTTTGGGTACTTGGCGCTACCTCGTAAGCAGATGATTTTTCAGAATTTGGCCCTCTTCTAGGTCTATAAGTAATTTCTGGTTCAGCGAGGGAAGTACTAATAAGTACTGTTATTGGCTAAAAATCAGGGCGCGAATGCCAGGAAGTGGAGACAAGTTAATAGCGCAAGTCTAGCATACTGCTATCTTATATAAGCAGGATAGATACATAAGAGCATTAGTATCAAGCCGCTACAAAACTTGTACACAGTGTTCTTAATACATATACTCGCTAAGCGGGGCCATCTTTTAATTTAAAAAGGTTTATTATAAGTAAGGAAGGTATCTCTTTAAGCGGCATAAGGCATCAGTAAGGTCACGACCAGGGTCGGGGGCCAATTAAAATAATCACGACGATCGGTACATTCACCTACACCTAAATTAGCATGTAATAGAGGTACTAACAGTTAGCATTATTATAAATCGCTATATCATATACTTTATAACCATACCTAGTCTTCTGGCACCCTTAATTTCCTAATATCGGCTCGAGATAGCCTCCTTTTTCCTTCCTTTTTTTAAAGGGTTAAGGCTGCCCTTGCTAGTAGCCTTTATAAGCTAAGCAGGGCAAATAGCTGCCTTAGCAGACATGATTAATATCTCTTTATAGGTGATTTTGCCATGCTTCTATATCCTCGATATCTTCTTCCTTCCCTAACTAACTTCTCTTTCTTATGCCGCCTTTAGCAGTATATATATTAAAAATCGCATTGCAGATATATTCCTTCTAAGCTTATAGCATACTATAAGGCTTCTAATAAGGGTGCCAGGTCTTCTTTTGCAAAATAAAGCTATTTATAAGTATAACTTTAAGGAGGAAGCTTTAAAGTAATGCCTATTATAAACTGCAGTAAAATTAATACTTATATATTATATAAGACCTTATCTAATTACTGCAGTCTATATAATTTATTTTATTATTATACTAAGTAGTAATAATAAGTATAGGGATTATTTTAAAGCTATTTCTATTAAAAAGGCATTATAGCTATTATGCCTCTGCCTTTATACCTTTCTTAACTAGTAGCTTCCTCTTTTTTAGTATATACTTATAAGAGGCACTGCTATATATAGTTAAAATAAAAAGCACTATAATACTATCCTTTTAAGTAATTTAAATAACTTAAAGGGAATAAAAAGAAATAAATTAATAAGGGAAATATAACTAAAAGTTATTTATACTTATTTATTTAATATTAAGATTAATATAACTTTATTATATCTTAAAGGTATATTATTAGGAGCTTTATTAGTTTCTTTTATTTACTTTATCTTAATGCTAATACTATAGTTAAGGCATACTATGCCTATAGCACTAAAGCTAAGCTGCTAAAGGAGGCAAAAAAGCTATAGTAATAAGAAGAGGTTATCTATAAAGATATAATATATTTAAGGAAGTAGCCTTTTTACTAAGTAAACTATAATACTTTATATATTACTAAAAGGGATCTTGGTTTATAGCTTTCCCTTCTTGCCTTATAGCTTTATTATAGGTAGGTTAATAATAATAGCAGTATATAGTAATAACTTTATATACTAAAGCTATTAAAGAAAGAAGCCTTATTAAGCAATAACTTAGACTTTAAAGCCTATTAATATAGGCTTTCCCTTAATAAGTATTATCTCTTTTAATCTGCTTATAAATAGCATTATATACTTATTTATAATTAGATTAGTCTTTAAAAGATAAAGCTTATTTAATACCTTTTATATAAGGTTAAATTACTTTTTAGCTACTTAAAAGGTCTTTAAAAGATCCCCCTTATTTCTTATATTAACTTTAATATAATTAAAAGTATAAAAATACCTATTAATTAGCTTAAACTTCTATAATAATATAAACTTAATAATTAAGTAAAGAGAGTGCTAATCTCTTAGGCTAAGTACCTTCTAATAGTCCTTTATTAATATTTCCTTATAAATCCTTAAATAAATAATAACTTTAAGCTATATATAAGCTATTAAAGTAGAGATACCTTTTTATTTAAGGATATATAAGTATTTAGAAAGAGAGGTATTTTAGTTATTAATAATAGCATTTTTAAGTAAGTAAGTAACCTAGCTATTAATATAATTAACTTATAATTATATAAAGGAAATAGGTATAAAAAGCTAAAATAATTTAAGTAGCTCCTTAGGCAGAGGGTTAATTTTAAAATTATAATATTCTAGCTTAAAAGGTTAAAAATCATTACTATAGCCCTCTTTAGGCAGAAAATTAGGCATGCTAGTAGGGTTATTAGCTGCTCTTAAAGGTAAGGTATTAAAGCTATAATTATCTAAACTATCTTATATCTTTAAAGAGCTTATCGTTTTAATTATAATAGGCTAGGGGCTATTTATATAAGGTTTTTAATGAATTTGGTGGTGAAAAATTAAGCAGCTATCTGACGAGAACTTCACGTACCCCGCAGGTACTAGTGTGGTTAGTAAGTAAAGTGGGGCGAGTGACCTTTTGATGCCTTGTGCCGCTCANACTTCACGTACCCCGCAGGTACTAGTGTGGTTAGTAAGTAAAGTGGGGCGAGTGACCTTTTGATGCCTTGTGCCGCTCAAAGAGATAAGTGCTCAATACTGTAAGGTCAGATTGCTTTGCTTGTTAGGGCTTTCGGCAAGGCCAAGTGAGGTCAAAAGGCTAAAAAAGGAGGCCCCTTAGGGAGGATGATGGTAATGTAAGAAGGGGCCAGACTGATTATTAGTGTAGTATATACAAGGTTCCTCTCTGTAAGAACGGGAATTGCTAGTACTTCTATTATAATAGAAATTAGGTGGGCAAGAAAGTACTTCTTGTTTGAGGCATTTTAATTAGACCGACCCCGTTGTTAGTATGAGAATTGAGGCTTATGGGCACTGAGGAGGTAGTGTCAAGCTAAAGCTTGAGTTTAGCATCATCAACCGCCTGGTCTATATTACACGGTGCCGAAATGGTAGCTCAGGTGCCCAGACTACGGAGCGCAGTGGTGTCGTGAACAGTCGCAGGCAGAGTGATGGTGCAAGATATTAATAGCTGGATCTGAAGGAGGCTGCGAACGCGAATGAGGTTTTCGTTCCTGGGACCTTGGGGTTAGAACCGAATAATGCACAGCCAACAAAGACCATGATTGACGATAAAGAGGAGTTTTATCCATAAGGCAGAGCAATCAATCCAGCCAAATTCTTCCTATCCAGCATTAATTCATCTCAAAAGACATTAATATTAACAGGATGAAAGTCCATTAACTTCCTGTTTATACGACATCTCGTTCCTGTCATGTAGCTAGAGAGAAAGGATTTCGAGGTTGTAGCCCAACAAAGTCCATCGTAGCTCTAGAAATACACGTTAGACAACGAGCGAGTACGACCAGCTGACCCATAGGATCTCAGTGCTCAGAACATGGTAGATGCGCAAGTAAGGCAGAAACGAAGAGGTGGCGAGCCAAAGGCAGAAATAAAGCAAGAGGGACGAGCCACTCACAACAGATGAGTTTGCGGGGGAAGCGGACGTCATTTCTCCATCATAGGATGAATCTTCCGAGGCCATCCACGTGATCTCGATGGGAAGGCCAAATAATACGCTCTCCAGGAACTCGATCAAATCTAATTTCCTTCATTTCCTACGCGTCTTCTGGTCTCAATATAGTCTGTTCAGAAACTCCCAATTTCAACATGGCCGTCCCTCGAGCCTCTGTTAACATACTCCGCTGTTATATTCGTCCCGTTACCAGAGCGGCCCCAGTTCTCCAGGTCCGGCAGCAATCCGGCGTCAGCAGCGATGGCGACATCGGCGGCCCCGGAAGTCAGCAGACCCCACCACCCAACCCTGACTTCCGTGAGACCCTCAACCGGAACTGGTACAGTTTTAATCCGCCTCAGACGTGCCATCTGCTAACACGAAATGCAGGCGTCCGATTGCAGGCGCAGGGCTGCTCGTTGTCGCCGCTCTGTCGTACATATCCTCATCGAAGGGAAGAAGACCTCTATTAGATGGGGACTTGAAGGCTGCTTCATCTACGGAGATTGGCATGCCGCCATCGCAGAGTAAGGTCTAGCACTAAGGGCGGTTAAGTAACTGCAGGTACATGGTGGGTTAAGTGGAGGGACAGGGTGAGATGGTATGGGAGATTGTATACCTGAATAATGGCATTTTACGGGCGCAATTCGACTGCAGAATGATTTATCTCCTCAGTGCCTCCAAGATGGTCACGACAAGGGGATCAGGGCAATTGGAGCTATCGTTAGTAATAATACCTTTTCCTATGCTATCTTTCGCCTGAAGAGTGAGTAGAGTCATAATAAGACCTTAATAGTTACGCTCCCTGAGACCCCCGATAGGAGGCGCTAACTGTTAGGCGCATAACACTGGGGCGGGGTACGGCTTGGAGGCTGAGGAGATAAGTGACCAGCCCCCCTTAGTGCCCACCCCGCATTTTACGAATTTGCCATGAACATCACGCACCGCAATTAAAAGTATGCAATTTCTTAATAACTAGCAGGCTAAATAAAAATTTTGTTTTATTTTTAGTCAGAAACAATAAAATATACAGAATATCAACTCCAATGCGCCGTTGACGAGGCGTTAACTACTGAAAATGCCGCAAAGGCTGCTAAAGTGTAGCAGGTGCCTCGCGCAACCCTTCGCAACCATATCCGAGGGAAGGAATCAAGGAAGGCTACACACACACACATCATCAACGCCTTTAACAGTCCAGGAAGCCCATCTCGCGAACTGGGTTCTTCCTCAGCTTTCCTTAGGGCTCGCCCTAATACATAACTAGATCAGAGAATTTACTTTATATATTATTAATAACTAGGGCAACCTTAAGACTATTGTTTGCATTAATAGCTAATAATTAAGTATTATAATAGCTTTAATAAGATTAAAATAAGTAAAAATATAAAAGAAATATTTAAAAATTAATTAATAATAATATTAATTTATAAACTTATAATATTAATAATTATATAATAAATTTACTTTAAGATTTATTTTTTAATATTATTAAGTAATAAGGTTTATAAATATAAATTAATTTATAATAGCTAATTAAAAAATTTATATAATTTATAAAGTTTAATAATAATAATAATTATATATTTTATTATATTTAAGTTATAATTAGTTTAAATTACTAATATAAAATAAAAAGATTATAAAAAGGTATTAATATTATATTATAGCTAATAAAGCTTAAAGCTTAAAGTAAGACTTTAATTTTATTAAACTTATTTTTAATAAAATATTTTATATATAATTTAAAATTAACTATTTTATTATTATATATATTGAATTATAATTATATAAATAAAAGTTAAAGAATATCTTTATAATAAGCTATATAATCTTAATATTTAAGAAATTAAAGTTATATAAAAATATATATTTAAGTATAAAGCCGTTAAAAATTTGCTAAAAGCTTATATTAATTTACTACTTAGGCCTAATAATATATTACTAATTATAAGTTTAGGTTTATTAAAAATAAAAAATATTTAATATAAGTTATTTTAAAGTAAAGTATATAATTTCTAACCTAATTACTAATATATAAGTATAAAGTTAAAGTAAATTTAAAATATTTTAAAGTTAATTATAATTAAAATATATAACATAAAGGTATATATTACTTAATTACTATAATAAAAAAGGAATTAAATAATAGCTTATAAAAATTAAGAGTTTATTATTAATAATTGTTTATTAATAAGCCAGAAACTAAGCTATTTAAAGTAATATAAAAATTAAATCTTAAATAATTAAAGACTTAAGATAATAAGTTATAAGCTATATTATAAAGAGCTATTAATATAATTTAAAGTATGGGTAAAGATATTTAAAATTAAAAAGTAAAGTATATTAATATAAAAAATAACTTTATTATAATAAATTTATAGCTTTATTAAGTTAGTTTTATTATATATATAAAAGAGTTTAAAAACAAAAAGATATTACAAAAGGCTTAATTATTATAAAATATAAAGTAAATTTAAATAATATAAATAAATTAAATAATACTTAATTATAATTTATATATATTATATTTAATTAGCTAGATACTTATATTTAGGTTACTATTATATTAAATATTGTTTTTTAAAATACATTTTTTAAGGTTAAATATTATAACCCTAAGAGAAAAAGTATTTATATTATATAGACCCTGCTAAATTTTACTAATTATATAATAGCTTATATTTATAACTTATATTTAAGTATAAAATATATAAATAGCTAATAATAAACTTATAATCTAACTTATAACTTATAATAAGCTTAACTAACTTAATTATAAACTACCTTATTATATATATATATTTACTTAATATTAAATATAACTTAGCTTATTAGCTATAAATAAAACTTCTATATATTAGTTAAGCCTAATATATATTAAATATATTATTAAGAAATATAATATTTTATTTTACTTAATAATATATCTTATATTATTTATAGATATATACTTAATATATATTAATTTACTTATTTAAAATTCTAACTATTATATATTAAATACTTTTATTTAAATTATATTATATAATACTAAGTATTATTTAATATTATATTTATTAATATAAATCTTATTTAATAGTAAAATATAACTATTAATACTTAGAGATAATTAGCTATTATATTTATTTATTTTATATTTATTTTATATTTATTTTATTAATTAACTATAAAATCTATAATACTCAGCAGGGTTAGGGTTGGCCTCTGCGCTTAAGAGGAGTAGAAAAACAAATTTTAATAAAATATCTCCTAATTACAGCAGTATATAAGCTAAAAAGAGCACTATATTATAATAAAACCTTTTTAATTTAATTTAATAAGAAAAGAATTAATTTTTATTTAAGGCAACCTATAAAGAGTAAAATAATAATCCTAAAGAGTATATAAGGTAAGTAACTATGAAGAATTATATTTTAATTTACTTTAAAGTATTAATTAAAAAATATTTAAAATATATAATATCCTTATTACTTACTTATAAGTTAATAAATACTTATTAAAAGTTAACACCCCTAAAGGTATTTACTTATAACGTCGTAACTAATTTATTATTTTTTATAAACTTATATATTATATAATAAGTCTTATAGAATTATATAATTTATAAATGCTATTAATTTAACTTAAATATGTAATTAAACTTATTTAGAGAGTTAGTATCTTAATTATAATACTTAAGGAAATTTATTTATATTAAAAAAATAAAAAATTAAAGGAAGTAAGCTTTTTATTTAATATAAGTTATTAAGCCTTTATAAACCTATCTAAGATTAAAAATAAAAACAAGTAGGTAAAGAACTACTAGCATTAATAATACTAGAAATACTAAAACCTGGCTTATTAGGAGTATCTTACTTACCATGGTTTCTACATTATTAACTCTGCCTATAATTAGTTATTACTACTTACAGATAGGTTATATAATAGTTAAATATATAATAGCACTATAATTCCTTAATTAGTGCACTAAATAGCGCCTTTGCTTTAAATATATAAAAACAAGCTAGGTATTTACTATAAGTATATATTAATAAATATCTACTATCTTATCTTATAGCCCCTAATAGTACGAATAGCCAGGCAGTTCCTTTACTTATAATTTAGCTAATAGAAATAAGATATAATGTAAAACAGGCTCTAATATATATAAGTGCATTACTAATACTAAGGCTTTAGTTTATAGGCTAGAGAATTTGTCTTAAAATATATACTTCTTAAGGATATATATTAAAGTCTACCTAAGTATATATATAACTTTATATTTAGAAATATTATAACTAATTATATTAACTATAGATTTTACTAATACTACCCTTTATTATTTATATAAATAGACTAGCATTAAAACTCTTAAGAAAATCTAATTTAAATATAATAATTATTAATTATTAACCCTAGTTTATTACTAAGGTACTAGGCCCTTTAGTATTAATATATTATATTTAAATAGATTTATAAATATATCTAATATAATTATATACTAGCTCTTTATAATATCTTTTTAGGCTTATTACTTTTAATATTAATAGAAATTATAATAAGATAGTTAATAGCTTTATTAAAGCCTTTTAATACTAAGATAATAAGTTAAGGTGTAATTTTCTTAACTTATATAAAGCTATATATAACTAAGCTTAATAAATTCCCTTTAATTTTAAATATATTATATATTTTATTATATTTCTTAAAAAAATATTAAATATTATATATTAATAAAAATACTTAAATTAGAAAAAAATAGATTTAAGATTAATAAGCCAGAATATATTTATTTTCTTTAAGAAAGTATATAATACTTATAAAAGCGTTGCTGGCTATAGGGGCTATAAATGTTTAAACTATATTAGACTCTAGAGATGCTTAGATATACCTTTTAAGGCTAACTTGCAAACTTAAAAAAATAAAAATAAAATATTACTTATAAAGTTCCCTTCCTTCTTTATTAATAGTTTTTAATAAAGCTAGATTTTATAATCTTAATAGCTTTTTATAATAATAAATAGACTTCTTATTAAATAAGCCTAATTAGCTACTTTTATTTTATAAATTATAAATATAACTTCTCTTTAAAAATAAATTAAAGTTAGTTTTATATAAATAATAAGATATTAGTAATATTTAGCTTAGGGCTATAGGTCTATAAGTAATTTAAATTCCTAATAACTTCTGCTTATTTTTTCTACCCTTTCTTTCCTTAAATCTATTATATAATTATATAATTTAACCTTATAAATTAGACCTAGCTAAGAAAAGGTATATTAAGTTTAGTACTTTTAATATATATAATATATATTTTATAATCTTTTTTATTTTCCCTTATATTACTCTTAATTTAATATTAACTATATAAAATACTTTATTTCTTAAGTATTAAAAAGATCTTTATACTTATATTATTATTTTAATAGCTTATAAGACTATATATAATCCTTATAACTAGGAAATACTATAAATATATAATATAGTATATATAAAGTCTTATTAAATTTAAGAAAAGCTAGGAAATAATTAATAAAAGGTTAATAATATTAATAAGGTAATATATTTATAATATAAATCCTAGTAAAAGACCTTACTCCTTTCTAGACTTTAGTAATTAATAAAGTAAATAAATTCTAGCTTATAACTAATAGTAAAGAAACTATATTATACTCTAAGAGTCTCTTATTACTTTTTTAATCTTATAACTTAAAGAATACTTTAAGAAAAGAAACACTTAATATATCCTTAAATAATTTTAACAGCTTAGTCCTTTAGGCTCTTAATCCTGCTAGAAAGTATAAATAGAAGCTTGGTATATGTATGTAGCTCTTTTAATATAGATTTAACCAAGATGCAGTCTGTATTAGTATCTATCTTTATAGTAAAAGAAGAAAAACATTTATCTATATTATATAAGGTATAAGATAATAAATAAATAACTTTCTTATAGCTATAATTAAGTATTTTTTCTCTCTCTCTTTTTTATTAACTATAAGTAATAATAATAGCTATAATAAGAATATAAAGTAAATTATTACAGTTTTAACAGGGCATAAACATATTATATCAAGCTATATCACCTATAGCTAGTCCTTACTTTTAAAATTTACATAGAAAGCTAGGCGGCCTCTAATTTCTGCCAGGACAGTACTTTAAGGGTTAATTAATAATACAGCCTAGTCAGGTATCAGCGATCTCCGCGGAGTAGGCCGATATGCGCTAACAACGACTTAATGCTGACATGGTGGGCAGATAAGCCTGTTATCTCATAACCGAGGAAGGCACAACAGCCAATAATTGCCCATTCGTTCCCATCGTTTTGAATTGCTGGCCTGTATTGTTTGTTTGTTATAAGTGTCACTACACGCCTTGAAGCCCCTGTATACGGAATAGTGTTAAACAGGTGCTGGGGTCTCACGTGCAAGTAGGGATACTTTAAGAATATAACCGAAATAGTAAAACCTCTAAGGGGCAGAGTTTAACAGGATATAAATATACCAATCTGGATTAATGGACCGAATACACGTAATATTTAATAGGTAGAGGTAGAAAGTTATTAATATTTTAGTTATTATCTAGCTATATAACTAAACTGCTTTTTAAATTATCTAACTGCTAGATGGGATAATTATAATTAACTAAAGATATATTAAGAGGAAGATATAAGTTATAAAAAGTGCTATATAGTAAGCCTATATCTCTAGTTATTACTTCTTGCTATTTGTTTTGCTTATATTAAGTATCTGCTATTGTTTTATTTTTAATAATTATATATTTATATAGTTATCTATACTTTAATCTCTATATATTAATAGCAGTATATAATAAGATAAAGAGTAATATTATTAAGAATTACTTATTATTAATATAGGAGATTCTTTCTTAATATCCTTATAATTCTTTTAATCCTTTTACAATTATTATAATTATATATATTAATTAATACTTTACCCTAAGAAATATCTCTTATATTACAGGCTAGATTAGCTATAATTAGTATACTTATAATGTAAATAATAGCTTTATACTTTTAAAAATAAATAAATCTTAATTATAGAATTTATTATTAGTTAAGTGCAGGCTTTATATATTTAAAAATAGCTTTACCTTTAAAATCTAATTAGCTATAATACTTAAAGTTAATAATAAAGTTAATATTTTATATAATAAATATAATATTAACTAGTAAACAAGATCTATAAAGATATAAATAAGATAAATCTAAAGGTCTTAGTATTTGCTTTTATTTAATATTAATAAGCTTTATATTATAAATAAGGGTTATATTATAAATAATCTTTATATTATATTTATTGTCTAGTTTGGGTCAGTTAGTATATAATAGTGATATTCTGAACTGCTCTATTACCTGGTTAAGATTCATCCTCGCCTCTTAATCAAATACATGCTAAAAAGCGATCATGCAACCAGGGTCGAAAATTCGACTCACAGCCTCCTGAACGTTCTTGAAGCGCATAAAATTACATTACTTACTTTCTAGGTAATTAGTTACGGCAGCAAGCATACTAAATCTCTTACTATAACCCTTTTTTAGGCAATAATATAACTTTTACATATCCTTTAGTAATTAAAGATGCTAAATACGAGATTTAAGGCTCTTAAGATAAGCCCAACAGAGAGAGCAATCGAAAGTTATAGTAATTGTATTCTAGGATCTTTCTATAGCCTCAAAGCCATCAGACTTAAACTAGTTAAGCAGCTTCATAGTAAGTAAGCCATTAGGATCCCGCTTTTTAACTGCTTCATAAACCATCATCCTGGTTAAAGGAGATTTAGGATAGCCGTTATTCTTAAGATGCTAGAAGACACCTGCTGCAGTTACATATAGATAGCTGCAGAAAGGGCAGGGCTGACTTTCTCCTTGGTATACCCCGCCGCGTTTCGTCTTTTGGATCAATCAAAGCCTTTAGATTTCTACCTCCACTCAGGTGCTCAAAACGGGGCGCGTTTTCGCTCTGCAGATCACCCTGTCAGTCCCTCAGATGGAGAAGCCTGCTGCTAACCTTTGGGAATAAAGCGACGGGAGACTCTCTAATTGGTGAATCAAGACTGTCAATTGTCATAATGAGGCCTTTTGTTGCAGATAGTCATTGGCAAGAGTACGAAGAGACCAACCAGCATCAACTCAAAATGGCACGTCAGCCTCACCGGACGAACGGAAGCATATCCGTAGGCGAGAACATAACGTGTAAGAAGAAAGAACGGGGAGAAAGGAGCGCGCTGCATAACAGTAGAAAAGATCCTGCTTTTTCATCCAGTACATGACGAACATTAGCCAGTGTCACGACAATCTGTTGCGTGGTGAAGATGCGCTCTCTATATAGTCTCCTTTCTCTTCTCGCGGAGGATATCCGGAAGTATTTGAGGTTAGACACAAACGTAGTGAATTACTTCTTGAACAATTTTGCATTCCCAGCGCATGCCAGACAATTCGGAGTCAAGCTGCAGGCTTCGGGCTGGGACATTCCACTGGTGCCAAACGACGCCCCTTCAATGAATCTCACAACGGGTTTCAGTGGAACGAATGACAATAAGAGTGTCTAGCATTTGTCATTCAAATTGGGCTGCTTGCCGCTACCCGTGCGGGAAGCCGAGTAGGTGAGCTAGGTCAACGCCCGTCGTCGGTGTTGGGCCTCTAGATGCTGCCCCAACGCTGATGGCGTAAACTATTTGAAGAAGTTCCCTATTTCAATGGCCATGTATGCTCTATCTCTGTCGTGGATGCTTTTAGCAATAATGACCAGATGGGAAGTTTTTTATAGTATAAATGGACAATTTCAAGACACCAATATGTGTCGCTAATATCAACGCCGAATCAAAAAGCCCGGTACTCTTACAGCCGGAGTTAATATAGACTTTGTGCGGGGTCGTTTCATACAGCACGTTATATGATAGAACCTTCTTTATGCTAGGGACGACCTTTGCCTGAAAGTCGTTTTGTTATTATCATATCAGCAAAAGCGGAAATCAGAATCTAGTACCTCAACGACAAGACTAACGTTTTCATGGTTATTTTGTCGCAGAATCTATCGGATATATCGCATGATGTACCGGCACCCGAGGAATTCCCGGACTGGGACATACTGTTCCAGAGCGGACTATCACGGTAGACCAACTACATGTTCGGGATCAACTTGTTGGACTTGAGGCAGCGTTGGAATCCCTTAAGGCTCAGCTATAATGTGTTCAGCCCGTTGGGGTCTTGGCTTGTATTTCCAACTAAGAGAAAGAACTATATAAGCTCGAGAGCTAAGAAGTCATACTCGTTTACCCTCTTTACGGTATTTTCCATATCTATTTAGGTTCAGGATGCTTGTTAGAGTCGTCTAATCAGTTGTTGATATACTGGGGAGAGAGTATTATTATGATAAACTGACTAATTTTTAAATATTAAGTTAAGAATTTATAGGTTTTATATTCAGAGGTTAAGTGTGATAGTCGCACTTAGCTATCACGCTACGGGACAAGAGATTGGGCTATAATCATGCCGGAGAGTATACAATTGATCAGTGCGCGCAGCTCTGCATTGACGATGCGAGATGTAATCTCTTTGCTTATGGCGATACGATTTGTGAGCTATGGGATGGAGAATATGCCAGCTCAGGGGACGCTGCGCCCTACAAGTGGTACAAGTTGGATTGTTTCTGTGTGGAGAGGGTACCGGAACCTTAAAGGATGATGGACAACTGAGAGGGGCTTGTATGACTTGACTAACTGAAGTCGAACGGTCAACAAAGGACCATGTTTTCTTTCAAATCCTCGGAGCTACAACATACTTGCTCTCGTGATATAAAGTTTGACAAGACTTGCTTGCAGCCTGCGCAAATAAGCATGTGCGATGCCTAAAGTATAACCGGAAAAAACCGCCTGAATTCCCGTCATCACTAGAAGCTGATTTCTGGATTTCCAGTCACTCACAAGACTCATCAAGAAAAACAAGAAACTATCGTCAACAAGAGTTTTTAGTCGATCTATCATAAATACTACCGACTGCCGCAGTCTCGTCCCATACTCAATCACAACAACACAGAGGGTATTCCAGCATGGCTTCATCATCCAGCGACATATTGAGCCCCGCTCCCACTCTATGGGCGTTGCTCCCTATGGAACTTCGATTGCAAATCTGGGGAAATGTCATTCCACAACAGCCACATCGAGACACAAAACTTGCCCGTTATTCTTGCGTTTCTTCCGACTGGCAAGTATATTTCGAAAGATTCACCTTCCGACGCCTTCTGATTGAGACTTCTGACTTGGGCTACTTCTCCTACGTCACCAGAGGCACAAAGAGAGCGAGGTTGTCATATATTTGCTATCTATGTCTGAGAATCAGGTTGCGCGGCTAAGATTATCCAGAATGCAATGTGGCAGAGTGTGACGCAACTATAAACATATGAGCTTACTAGGAGCTTTTGTATCTGACTTGTCCCTAACATTATTGCGCAGAAATAATCTATATTATTATTCTAGCTCTAAATTTAAGTAAAAAAGGACTTTTATGCGCCTTAATTAGGCTATTGCCCCTATTTTCCTCTTTTACTTAAAAGAGAGTATATAGTAAAATTACTATAGCTTTACTTTTAGTAATAGAGGGGGCACTTAATTATTTAATTAGTACTTAACTTTTAACCTTATATAATTCTTATAGAGTTTAGTAATATTATTAAGAGCCTTATAATATATAATATAATTTAAGTTTAATTATAAACTTTAATATAAATAGTATATTAAAGCTATATATTTAAGAAATATATAAAACTTATAAAAGGCATAACTTTTAGAAATCTTAAGCGTTTAAAGATATTACTAAGTAATATAGGAATAATAGTTATAATATAAATATTAATAAAAAGGCTTAGAATATATTAAAGAAGTAATCCTTATAACTAGGTTAGAATTATGAATTTAAATATATTATATTTATAACTTTAATATACTTACTAGCCTAACCTATTTTATAACTAGCTACTTAAAGTTATTACTATATTAATATAATAACTAGACTTTATTTAAGGTTAAGATTACCTAATTAGCTAATAAAAAGGAGCTTTAATTAAAAGCTTTATTAAGGTTAAAACTTAATTATATATTTTACTCTAGGGTATTAATCTTATATTTAATTATATAATAGCTATAGTAATTTATATATTTTATATACTTTATTATTAGCTAAATATATATTTAAAATATATCTTTTAGTTATATTTATTTTAAGCCATATTATACTTAAAAAGATATATTTTTATATAAAAGTAATTTCTTTATTTTATCTTTTAGGTTTTAAGATTTAAAAAATACTAATAGTAAATAAGGCTGCTCTTATATATATATTTCTAAGGATAATAAATTAAGTTATATAAGCAGTAATAAGAGCAATAAAAAAAGTGATTTTAAAGGAGGCATATACTTTAGTATAGATAATAATTCAATAAGAGATAAGTCAGAGTTCGTCCTCCTATCTAGACCTTAGCTAGGGCTATTTAAGGCTTTATTCCAGCTCTTAATAATATTCTGGACATATCGAGGCCCTACTGGAGACATATTTTCTTCTGCTAATATTTCTTATATTGCTATTATAGGCATATAAAGGCGGTTAATATCTTATTATTCAGCTTATAACTCTATACCTGGCCTAGCGGCACTTATATAGATTAGACGTGCACTTTTCTTAGAGTATGCTCTTCCTCTGTATGGCTATAGTACTTTTGCGTACCACTGGCCATCTCGAGACTAATACTCTTCTCAGCCCAAGCGCCTCGAAACCATCTGCCAAAAACATCTTATACGGGGCTGATATACACCTTTTGGAGAACTTGAGCTAAAGGCGTTTGCTAAGTCCATTGTCAGACAAGAGGGCATTCCCAGGATTCTCTCATGGGCTCCTAATGGTCATTCGTTTGTGGTTGGCAATGTTAAAGAAGTGAGACTCTCTGACTTCGGTAGGACTTATTATAAGGCCATTACGCTGGTTGAGGAGCAGGTTGAAGAAATGATGCTGGGCACTAGGCCGAGTTTCAATATTGATGACATTAGGGATGACCTGAGTTACCGAAAAGCTGGGTGGTACTTTTTACAAAAACCTGAGAACAACTTATCAGATATATAGGAAATGCTAGCGAATAAGCTTCTGATGTCTCAATTTCGTGGTAAACCATTTGCAACCGCATCTTATTGGTGTCCCGACACATGTCTTACATACTTGAATCTTGGCCTCGATCTCAACAAATCTGCTTTCGCTGCATTATAGCTATCAAGCAAATTACCTGGTCGAGATAGTGAAGTTACTAGCATTCGGTACCTTAACACCGAACTTTCTATATGTAACGTTTTCTCCTATGGAGGAAGAATGATAATCGTGATCAGTTATAACAAGGCCAGGGCATCGAATATCTATTCTTTTTACATTTTTCGATATCTGCCGCCAAACCTCATCCCTACCGCATATGCAACATTCGACGATCTGACTTCCCCGTTGACGACGGTTTTGTTTCGAAACCCTCTCCTTTTCCACCTTGACATGCCAACTACGGCTAACGGTGACTTCCTTCTATTCGTGTTTCACTTTGCGCTTGCGTCGAACAAGCGGCCGGAAACACTGCCACTGGGTTGATTCGGCCTCTGGGTCTCTTTCTGTTCGATACAATTGGGCTTTTTATTGTTGCGCGGCCAGAGAGTTGTATTCACACCTTGAACCGGTCCTTCGTCCTCCTAAGACTGCACCACACCGCAGCGTCGCTATGCTCAAGGGCCATGCTCTGGGCCGCGTCCATGATTCCCCTCCCCGCCGTCCAGCTATTCATCATGGACGCTGGCGGCCCTGCGCGCCAACTGGCACAGTCATGCAAAAGACTTCATCCTATCCGACGCGCACGACAACTGCGACTTGACCTTTACCATATACAGACGCTACCAGGTCTCGGCCGTCCCCTACGATGACTTCATATCACCCGTTCTGCAGTACATTGCCCTAGGGGAATATAGAAAGCATTTGCGACATGTTTGGGACGAGAAGGTGTAGAACTGTCTGGGCTGGCACCCCGGCTGGAAGGCACGAACACAAAGCCGGACGACGGAGCTATAACAAAGAGATGGGAACTCGCGTTACCACAGAAATATGTACAAAAGCACAACAAAGCCAGTCAGCTGCTGTCTCGCCACGCAGCAATCACCATGTAAAGCTCTCCTCAACGAAGTCCACCACCGTCTCCGCCTGTATCGCACCTACTGCACCTCTCACGTCATCAGCCAGCCCACCAGGTCCGCAAACCGTGACGCACATGGCGCCGACCTGTTCTTCGATCTCCTTGGCGAGCAAGGCCAGCACGTTAGGCCGTCCAGTGTACATTCGCGCCGTGGTGCTGGCGTTGGTGATGTCGCGCGGGTTCCGGGGCCGCGTGACAAAGACATGGAGGCAGAGGATGTCCTTCCGATGGGGAATGCTCAGGATCGTGTCCATATAGGGGCGAACCCACTCGAGTGACTCATACTCACGGATGATCCAGACGAGAGTGATGCGGCGCGTGGCCACGATGCCTGCGTTGTAGCCCTCGAGTAGGTGTCGGATGTACGAGAGTTGGTGGGTGATGCCCGTGGAGCCGGCAAAGAGAACGGCATGGCCGTATGAGTCGAGGCTGTGGTGTCCGGCATAGGGACCCTCGAAGGCAGCCTTGAGCCGGATGCTACAGCCGGCCTGGCTCGCCCTATTGAAGAGCTTGCGGGTCATGCCCGTTTGTGCGCCAACGATGAATGACACTGCCGTCGATACATTGGCCTGGTCCAGGGAGGCGAGAGGTTCCTTCTCTGAGGTGGGCAGCTGTGTGCTGGAGAGGTGGTTGACCCAGGCGATGGAGAATGGGTGGCTCTCCCAGGAGTTGACACCCCAGAACCTTAAGTACGCGTGCGTGCCAGGCTTGATGTCCATGTACTTTGGGAGCGTCAGCGTCACTCGTGTGACTTCTCCCGACATTGGCTCGCATATAGCATACGTAAAGCCTCTTCCGGACCAGTTTGCGTGAGCAAGGCGTATCACGCGGGCAAGGCGGTCAGCGAACCAGAGGGCCATAATGGCCATGATCCAGGATAGCTCAGGAAGACCTCCCGGGATACTGGCAGATGTGCAATGAGCCCAGGTGCACACAAAGGCAATGGTTGCCAGGATAATGTGGGTGTTGAGGAAGGTCTCGTAGAAAGCGTAGCGGATGGATGACAGGGACTGAATGAGCATCATAACCACAGCAACCGTGCCCAGTGTGCCGGACCCGATGAAAAGTCCGCCCGTAATCGCACGCCCGACATACTCCCAACCGTTATCTGCGACAGCCACAATCGCCCAGGCGATGCTGTGAATGACCACCTCGAGCACCACAATGCGGCCAATCCATCGGTGCAACAGATTACATGTATCAAAACTGATCTTGAGGACAGGGATGAGCGGGTTGTTCCGCCCGGCCAGGATGATGAGCGGCACCATGTTGACGAGAGCCAAGGTGCCCGAGCGGCCTCGCAGCTCGGCGCAGAAGGCGTAGCAGTTGTCATTAGCCCAGTTTAGGACGAACATATATGTGATGTTACTGCCCAGGTAGACGAGGAGGAGGGCCATGTGCAACCGCGAGGGCAGGGTGCCGACGCTGATAGCCGAGGAGAGGCGAAATCCCCTACTGTGTCGCTTTTTCCACAGCGGCGCGTAAATGACATGCTTCTTCGCAGCGGGCATCCAACTCCACTGCGATATTCTCCAGTATCCTTGCTTCTCTCGGGTGGCGGACATGGCCGAGATCAACCGCAGCTGTGCCCAGAAAATCTCCAGTATGCGGATGGTCAAGACGACGAGGGCGATGATGCCCAGGGTCCACCACAGAGCTTCCTTGAACAGCATATTCTGGGCCTGGTTGATACCGTTCACGCCTGCGTAATAGGGTGCAATGGTTGAAGTCGATTCTACCTCTGGGTGAGACAGATCCGGTCCTTGAACCTCGATGGTAGTCGATGCCGATGAAATCATTGCCTCGATCCCGTCGGTCCGGGGCCGGTGGAAGTCCATAGTTGTCGTTGTACACTGTTGTTAACGGGTTCCTGAGTGGGTAGAAAGGGAGGAAAGGACGAACGTGTTCTGGTTCAGCCGCCTTCTTTAGCGTTCCAGGATACCTGTAAGAAGCACAATATTGAGGAGGAAAACGACGTCAGAAATGAAAGCCGTGGTGAGAAGAGATCCGGGAAAGGGGTATTTTCTTCAGTGCAGCTCGGGTCTCAAGCCCGATGCCGCCTCAAGTCGCAAAGAGGGAGAGGAGAGTGGTGCAACTGTGCGAGAGAAGATGAAACAGACGGCGTGCTGGGAGAAGATAGGCACAGCGGTAAAGATTATTAAAGTTGGAAGAGCCTTCTTAGCTAGCTGAACCCCAGTCTCGAGAAGATGCTAAGACAGGACTGACATGGCGGAGCGGACGCTCTGTCGTATAGATGCTCCAGCGTGACAACGAAGCGCAGCGACGCAGCCAGGAACATGACTAGGATGATAGCACCAGCGTAGCCGGCCCCGGCGTCGGCGTTAGAGGCGGGATCCAGAGCGCATCCCAGTCCCAACACAGAATGAGATGCTCATACTGCCCATGCCATCCGCACCAGCCGCCGCCGTCGCAGACGACGCCTTGTCGTGGCCGACGGCAGTGACTGGTGCTACCACCTGCGATGCAACCAGGCTCGGGATTGCGGTCGTTGCGGTGGCTTCCTGGGTACCGTCTATGTCCGCTTAACTTCTCGGCTCTCCGGAACTTCACGACGGTGGAGGAACAACTTCCTCGTGTGCCGGGTGTTCCCGATTGTGGACTAGAGGACCGCTACGAGTGGCAAGAAAATTCGAAAAAAAGGGGTGAATCAGTGGAGTGTAGTGGGTTAAATGTATGATCGACGGAGGCTCGACAGCGAAAAAAAGGAACGGATTGCGACCAGCGCTAGCTACGGACAAATCAAAGGAATGGGGAGAAGGAAGTTGGCTGACTGTTAAAAGTATAGATATGGACCTCTTTTCACTACCTGCCCCTCAGTTGGCGGGTGGAGCCCTTGCGAGCGGGTAGAATCTGTAGATCACTGTCTTCGTGAAACAAATGTAACAGGCTGTGTCGCCAGCCACTTAATAGTAACCGTATTTTGGTGTGGCATGCTCCTCAACCACGCCAAAAACACAGACAGACGTGGCTTTTTTGCACAGGGAGTGGCTTTAATCCTCAAAATCATGTAAAGTCTGCATGCTTGTTGGCTCCCTACAGGAAGGGAAAAATAATGTCTTTGTGACTTTTTTTTCAGCGTAGGGGACGGAGGCCCCTTGAGACCACTGTGGCTGATCCGTTGATGTACTTCCAGGGATCCGAGTCAGGGATTGATACTTAGCTTACGTAGTCACCGCCGATTTAGCACCCCAGCTGGAGCAAATGAAACATTTGTGCGGGGTTTAGTGTTGTGTCCTGGCTGGACGACACGGAGGAGGGGGTGGCGAAATGGTTAGCTCCAGACTAACAAGATTCGGAACTTAGATTAGTAGAGTGCAGAATAAGGCAGGGCGTTAATACTATGAAGCGTATAAACACGCCTCGTGTATCTCCTTTGCTGTGCGCAGACTCCTGCTGGCCAACGGACCCACTGTTATATCATTAACAGCTATAGCTTTATTTGGCTGTAATAATGTATAATCTTGTTATAACCTTATAGGTAAGGAACTTACCACTTCTGCGAAACTTAGTAGTTAGCAAAGTTTTCTCTAATACTTTAGCTGCACAGTATACTATTACTCCCACTTATCTATTACTTGCTTATTTTGTATGTTATAAGGATATTCAAGCTATGAATATGTCTTTAATGGTCACCTTCTCACGATTAATAATAGTCTACCTCTTTCAACACTATAGAATGCGCTTTAAAAACTACTTTTTTTTTAGGGGGGGGGAATGTTTTGCACTATTATAAAAGTTTAAAGTCATAGACAAATTGCTCCTAAAACCATCTGATGGCCCAAATAAAAATAAGCTTTATCTCAGATCATACAATTACAATAACAAAGTTTTCTTGCTGTTCCCTCACTATAAATCCCTCTCCATATATGCGTCGATATGTAGTATCCATTCCGTTTCATATTTAGTATAAACTCAATCTTTCCTACTAACTCGAGGATGTGATTCCTTGCCATATCCAATACTTGCCCTCTGCTGAGAACCCGGTCAAGGCTGGCTGTCATATCCCTGTCAGCAAGGCTACATGCCTGGGCCGCTGGCAGAACTGCGAGAAGCCTTTCAAACTGCGTCTTGTGTCGGGCACGGTATTGTTTCTCGACAAAGTTAGGACTTTCTCGGGCGTGTGCTTGATTGCTGGGAGCTCCGCTACGACTCTTGCGGTTCTTTGATTTGCGTGATGCTGATCGAAGTTGAAGTTGAAGTTGAGCGTCGGGAACAGAAAGTGAAATATCCTTGCTGAGGGGTTGTTGACTCGATGGGTTGCTCGCCTTTTCAGGACGAGCCAAAGGCCCGCCCGGCTCTCTCCTCAGCGGGTCTGTGTTAGACTCGTGGCAGATATAGTCAAGGTTCATCTCAAGACTTGGTTGACAGGCCATAGAGCGATGGGCTTGCAATAAATCAGAAAGTCCAGATAACCCGAATATGTTAGTAAAATACTCAGAAGCTACAAAATCATGCACACAAGCCAAATATACAAAGTGCCGTATTCTGTAAATACGGTGGTATCAACCCCAGCGTATCGTCGATCAGTAATGCAAGTAGGGATAGGTGATGGGTTTAGGTTCTCGGGTTTTACTTATATTTGGAGAGATCTAATTAATTAGAGCAGGAATAAAAGAGATAACTAATTAAACTACAAATAAAACATATAGTCTTTACTTAGCATCCTTGCTTCACAGATAATACTAAATAAGATAAGATAGAGGGAAAACTATAATAATATTAATCTAAACCGATATAACCTTTACTAGAGAAAACACCTCTTAATTTCCTTTATATTTAGGAATAAGTATTACCTAATAAATACCTTAGATTAAGGTAGCTAAGGTTTTATATCTATAAATAGTTTCTCTTAAACTTCTATAAGTAGCTTAGAAAAAAAGCAATTACATTCGTTAGTTAACCATCGGATATATAAGACTATGTAGGGGAAACTAAAGTAAAAGGGGCTGCTCTCTTATAACTCTAGCTACTGCCATCATCGGCAGGCGCTAAAGTAGAAAAGGGCTATAAATACCAAAGTCTATTAAGGCTCTATATACTATAATTAAGGAAACACTTTATTATTTAATTCTCATAAGATAGGTTGCCGGGCACTTTTACTTGAAGAAAAGCAAGCACGTACTCGAGAACGTATATAAAAGCAGAGACTCAAGCAACGATAAACAAACCGGCAGATCGGTTATATCTAAGACGATTCAAACTACTCTATAGCCTGTCGGGGGGATGGTACCAATGGCATGCTCTTGGCTACCGAAAGTATGGTTGAACCTGGTCCTAATGAAGCTTTCCCTCATCATCACCATTGCCTTTTAATTTGTTTTTCTGTCATCCCTTCACCAGAGTGACTAAAACTCCTCTTCTGACCTACCTTAGTTATAGCAAGCGCAATTCGAGCTCAGGAGACTCCCGTAACGACGTGCACCGTTTTAGATGACACATTCTTACTGCCGTCATCTACGCCATCCTCCTCGCAGCGACCGCTTTCACACCTGTGTAGTCCAATCATGGCACCTGAGAACAGCCTCACGGTAGCGCCAGCCGTGTCATTGCCCGCTTCCGATGTTGAACCTAATGACCTGGAAATACACTTCAGTTCACTTCATCACAGCCCAGCCATTTTGCTCCACTGCCCCTGCCACCGATACGAGGCATCAGCGGGAGGCTCCTCCCTCACAATTCTATTCATATATGTCCAATTCTTCGGCTTTGGCATGTTTCATCCAAGCTCTACCCTCGCAGGGAATTTACGACAACCCCAAATTCATTGAGCGTGGCAGTGAAGTGTATGACCTATTCCTGTAATCTGTTTACAGTCTACCCAACTGATGTCTTTAGAGTTTATCGCTTGCAAGGATAATGTTTATACCCAATGAAAAACCCTAAAATTAATACAGCCAGCTAGAGACGACTTTTGACAACGAGAGGAAAGGAGGGTAAAGCCTGGTAAATAGGTTACTATATTACAATGAAGCTCACAAAACTCTAACTTACAGGGGTTATACGCGTACCCGCGTCGCGCGATAGGTTGTAGGCCAACGCTGAAAAGATCCTGACTCCAAATTTCAATTCCCATTTATATGTATATATCCATCACGCATTTCTAAGTGCAAGTTAGAGGACTGCTGCCTAGACAGGATATAATAGAGTCGCTTGATCTTATATACTTTCACTCCGCCCTTTACATACTTATATGCAAGTCGTGCAAATCCGTATTCGCAACTTCTATCTGCAGCCATATCTGCATATTCTACAGGGAGCTTGCCCTTTCAAAACAAGAGCTTAAAAAGTATAAGGAATCCTTCTAAGACCTATCTCCTATCTATAACTGCAATATTATCCGGAACCTACAGCCTAGCTTGCAAGACCCAGCAATCCCTTACCTCCCCCTCTATCTCGATTACATCCTGTGCCTCTGCTACAAGGATTAGAAGCAACTATATATATATCGCTCTAAAACGCATATATAAGAGCATCTTCGTCTGGTCTTTAGATAATAATCCCACTGCCGTGGCTAGCGTTATAAGAACGGCATCCTTAAAGCCTGCTAGAAAGAAGGAGTCGCATACATACCAGTTACTTGCCAGATGCTTTTCAAATCATCAAGCAATAGACGTTACTTCCTAGTTCTAGCACCGGAATCAGAGTCTATATCAGTATCGGAGCCTATATTATCAGAGATCTTGCATATGCTAGTTTTAATAGTGGACGGCTCTGGCGAACTGGATGCTAGAGCTTTATCGGCATACTTGCAATCTTCCCTCCTGCTAGAAACACTTATAGAAGAGAAACTCACCTAAGCTTCTTATCTAGCCGCAACCCCAGTTCAGCATACGCAAGATCAGTTATAGCGTGAAGTCAGCCTAATATCAGAGCAGTATAGGTAGATTCAGTTTATAGAATAGGGGCGGTATCTGGCAGAATATCTACTAAAAGCCGCCGCCTGCTTACTTAAACTTCTATTAGAGGAGAGCTGGAATAGTAGTGATATGAATAGAGACGGCTACTACAGTAATAAGCATGAGAGGCAGCTCTAAAGTGAATACGTTTTATAGCATATTCTAGCCGCTTTAAAACGCCTCGTAGAACAAGCAAGAATAACCATAACAGATAGCAAATTCAACGTCTTCAATCAGCATCATCTCAACTCCTTCCTTCCACGCCAGACCTCAGGAAAACCATTCTTCTATAAGCTTCAGGATAACATCTATAAAAGATATATCAGAGTAGCGCAGAAGCTCATCTATTTTATATACTAAAGAGCATAGGCGAGGAGCGGCCTAAGTCTCCTATTTTGGCTTACTAAGGCTTAGATAACTGCATTAACTAAAACTATCTACGCCGCTATAGCATTATAGAACATATTGGCTAATAGCGAGAGCGATTATATATATATAAAAGAAATATAGATAAGGCTTAAAGATAACCTATTAATATTTTATATATTACTCCTAGACTATGCCCTATATTAGGATATATATAAAAGCCCTATTATTAGCTTCCTTATAGTTCTGGCTATATAGGAAACTGATTCTAGGGTAAGACTGCCTTATCCCTGCCTCTATAAAGCTATATATTATATACTATATCTCTTAGCCTTTATTAAGATCTCCTAGCTCCTTATTGCCAAGCGAGCTCTACTAGTAGTCTAGTAAGATAAATTTAAATACCTAGGACTTGCCTTAGAGGATATATAATACTAATTTATAGTAAAAGGGATAAGGTCTCCTATCTATTAAGTATAAAAACTTTAAGCATATAGGAAAGCCATTAAGGACACTATAACCTTAATTAGATATATCTAGTAATCTAATAATAACAAAATAGTCTTATATAAAGATACCTAGTTTACCATAATGTAACTGCAAAGTCTAGTTTTAATAAAACTTAAGATTGCCTAGGTACAGCTTTCTGACCTTCTCCTTATTCACCTAGAAGATGATGATTAAGAACTAGTAGTGCCTTTGCTAAGTCTCCGGTCACTAGCTGACAATCCGGCCGAATCAGCCCCAAGGTAGAGCTTTACATACTACCTTAAGAATATAGCAGTATATAGATATAAGAAGTAGCTTTTAAATAGAATCCTAGAGACTAGCTAGCTCTGTAATAACTTCTTCTAGGTGCTAAAATGAGCTATATAGCGCGAATAAGCTATAAGCGAGTATATTGCCAACGTTAATAGGTTCCTAGAGAGGCTTCTTCTCCTTATCCATATTACAGGCAGTTAGCCAGCAAGAGGCACCGAACTGCTATCTATTCGGCATCGAAATTCAATTAATGGCTAAGATAGAAGAAATATCTTTCTTAAAAGCGGCCTTGTTAGCTTTATAATATATTACCATAAGGGATATAATATTAATAGCTTAACTAAGATTATTTACCGATATCTTCTACTTAAGGTTAGCAAGCTTGTTATTTATTATATATAGTTAGTAGTACTATTTCTTAACCAGCTCCAGATTCTGGTAATAGGCTCTGCCCTAAAAAAACTGGGTTCGTCATACCTCTGGGGAAAGTCAACAAAACCGCCAGATAAGTCGCCAGGAGAATGGGCCATTAACTATACAAAACCAGACTTAGCTATAGCCATAGAGAAGCCCTGGCTACCTACCAGGCTATCTAAAATACTCGTGCAGGAATTCTAGCAATTGATTCTTATGAAGGTAATAATTCTGATCTGGCGTTATGCGGCTATTGCAATTTTACGTCGTTATCTTCGCCAGGCTAAGTTTAAACGAGATTTTATTGAGGCTATTACATAGGCATAAAACGACGAAATGGCCGCTTATCCTACTAGGTTAGCTGGGCTTACTTATGCACGGGGCTTAGATGAGACCCCAGGCCATGTTGCAGGAGTAAGGGCAGAATATCGCCGGATTAGCTGAGAATGGCATACTTGGCTTGGCCTCGGAGGATATTTCACAAAGAAAGGCAACGTGTTTAATGATATTAGTATTAAGTAGCTTAGAATTATAGCCGAGAAGGTAATGACGTGGACTAGGAACGGGCCAGTGTCGAAGAAGCGGGGTCTTGTATCAGATAATGCAGATAGCCTATGCCAGCATAAGAAGGGGAGGTATGGAAACTAGAGTACCTTCAGGATAATTATATACTCTGCTAAACACCTATTATACTATTGCTTAACTAGACTTATTTATACTTATATTGCTATTTTATAACTCTTCCTCTTCCCTTTTACTAGGGGTATTCTCTATAAATACTCTTAATTTATAAAAGTATATAATAAATATTATAGCCTTATTAAGAAGGTTATTAATAAAGTTAAGCTATAGGTAGAAACTCTTAATCTTATTAATAGTAATAAAGAGATCTTAGTATTACTACCTATTTTAGATAATAGCTTATTAATTAAGGCTCTTAGTAAACTAAAAAGTAAAGGCTTTTAATATATATTTATAATAGCTTATTAAATTATAAATATAAATATAAAATAGAGATATAAATACCTCTAAAAAGTATATAATATTAAGCTAGACCTAAAGCCTAGTCCCTAGAAGGCTAATACTAATAAAGTAAATATAACTTTTTATTATAATCCTAGTAGTTATGTTATATATACCTTATATTTTTTTAGTAATAATATATATTTACTATAAGCTAAGATATTTTATAAGTAATTACTAAGGGATAGTTATAATAAATTACTAAGAATTATTAGTAATTCTTATAATTATTAAATAACCTAATAGTTATTATATAATTACTTTTAGTATATAGCCTATATTTATTAATACTTTTATAAATTCTAGCTTACTAACTATTAATAAGACTTCTTTACCTTAATAAGCTTAAATTATATTATTAATTATTAAAGAGATATAATACTTTATATTACTTAGTATTATGACTTATATTATTTACTAATATAAATCTAATATAGACTAGTATATCTATTAGGAAAGTATAACTATTATAAGAATAAAATATATTAAATAAATAAAATAGTTATTAATTGAGGTATTAATAAATCTAAGCTATCTTATATATCTTTTAAGCTTATATAATATAGGTTTAGGACTATATATTTAAAAAGTAGTAAAGCTAGTAAGGCGTAAATTACTAGCTCGCTATCTACCGTTATAAAACAAGGTTTCTCTAGTCCTCCTTAATATTTCCTAACCCTATTGCTAATATTATAATAGGTTACCCCCTTATGCTAAAGGCTTTCTTCCATAAACGGAGCAGCTGTCGGCTGGTTAGTCAATATAACTAGTGGATAACCATATGCACTTACATTGGCCAATACCCATGTATCTTTGGGTTGTTAAGATCTTTTCTCACACTAGACAGAAAAATATGGACCTCTTCAACAGACCAACCATGGGCTCTCGTAAATGGTGCTATGGTCAATGACTCCAGAGCTATGGCAATATTCTCGTTATTCCATACTCCAAGCTCTTTATACTTCTTATCCTTTGGCCAGTGGTTTGTCGGCCATTTGAAACGCATGTCGACAATTTCGGTAAACCCTGCTTCGGCCATCATGTCTTTGAACTCGTCAATCTTTTTGTAAGCTTGTTGAAGCTTGACAGAGGCCTCGTTCAATAGGTTACTCCACTTCATGATTGCACTGTCGTCGCCAAGCGTGCCGTCGTCAGACTTCATCATCACGTCGATCTCTTGGATCTCGACATAGCCCCCAGGAGCGAGGTTTCTGAGGTTGTTAGACTATAGAGAATACTGAGGTACTGGTTAAACTTACTGGTAGATCTTGTTCAAGTACTCTGGCCAATTGGGGATACTGAAATTCATCATCCTGCTATGTATATAATCGAAGGGCTCAGAAAAGTCCCATTGCTCATGAATGTCATCAATAAGGAACCGAACATTGGGCGGAACGCTAGCTAATTATTAGAATCTATAAAGAGAAACGATAGTTATTCAAAGCTGACAAACTGGGCTGGATAGGAGATAGATCGAGGCCGATAACCTAAAAGTATCAGCTTCTAATCCTCGCTTCGAGTTTTTGATCCTTGGTTAACTGATCCTACCTCGGCTTCGGAATGGTCGTCACCAAAGTCTATTGCCCATATTCCAGTTCCAGTTCCCAAGTCTAAGACGCGCTTGACCTTGGAATCAGGAAGGTTTGGAGGTGAAAGACCAAGTTTGTTATCAAAAGTGAGGAGGAATAAATTATGCTGTAAGTCTGGACTTCTTTAGTATAAACGTTGCCGCCATACCGCAACCGGGACTGTACCTAGCCTGTCATTTTCACGGTCATCGTTGGGAAGATGATATTCTTTGTGTAGGTAAGGTTAGCATTGGACTGCGAGCTAGGAAAAAGAGTCGTTGACGGTAACTGACTTCCATCCTTGTATGCATGATATGTTCTCCCGTTTTCGTGACGAAAGTCGAGGATTGAGCTGCTCAAACTTGCTGTCGATGATGTCGCATCCTGCCACTATTTGTTAGCTTATTCTCTCCCCGCTACATAACAGCCAGAGACAGATCTTACATCTCCAATTGATGAGTCGCGGTCGTCTTGGACCTATATCAGATATCAGTCGAGGCACATGAACAAAATAAGGGATCTAACATCTTCGTCGGGTGCCACGATAGGTCCATCATTGTTTCCTGCCATTTTGTCGATTAGACTCTCTCGTCTTTGAGTAATGCGTCACGAGAGAAATATCGAGGCAACCTGATTTTAATACCGCAGCGAGATTTTTGCCACGTGAACGATGGCCAATCAGACTTTCGAACGACTGCATTGTTCTCTCTCGTCTCAACCGATGTGTTGGAAGGATATCGACCAACAACCAAGGCTGACAGTTTATCCGACACTTCCAGTTGGATGATCGATCTGACAGGCTCAGTCCATACCTCGCTTCGATGCAGAACAAGGGTAGTTCGACGGGGAAATAAACCGGACCAATAAGCAGCTCCCAACATTTAGCATTACCGTTGCACAACCCCACTTCAATCCCAGCTTTCCCTAAGCCCGTAACGGATGGTGTGTTGACATGTCTCCACTATGATATGACCGACACAGACATCATGGAAGAACCAGAGTGTCACAAGAGGATTGGCGGAAGTGCGTTTCAAACGCCCTATTTAACACATATCATCAAGAAAGCAAGAAAGAGATAACGGTTAGGAGCAGAGGAAGATGTGGAAGATACTCAAGCACGGCAAAAACACATAAACAGAAAGATCAATCATGTCTATCGTGGCTGTAAGTCTGAGTGCCTAACCTGCTTGGGCTTCCGGCAAGGGCAAATAAGGTCAAAAGGCCCAAAAAGGCGTGCTTTTGCTGAAATCAGCGGCAACGCAAGAAGCAGGCATCGGAGTGGGCAATCTTGGTATGGTTGTGCGACTTGTGATGTACCGATTTGTAATATAATGAGACCTGTTGGTACTTCTATCACTCCAGTAGGCAAATGCGACTTAGGTCTTCAAGGCCGCCACCAATGTTTTGGCCAAGTTGAATTCTAATCTATACTTCGCTGGTCTAAAGAGCATTAAAAGCGAAGTTTCATTCTATTTGAATCGATATTGCTGTCGCGGCATATCATGGTATGTTGCGATAGAATGACTCTCGATCAAGCGTTACATTTCCTATTATAGAGTAGTTCCACTTTACCCCTAGCAAAGCTACAGAAGCTCGAGAGTCTCAGCCTTTATTATAATTTGCCAGAAGCAGCTATTATATATACTAAATGCAGTTTTGCTCTGAGTCTTAAACATATATTAGAACATCTAGTCAAAAAGCATGGTATTGCTAGATCTGCTTAGCATGGCCTTAAGCCCCTCCTATACTTGTTGAACTTTCTAGATCTAGATGCCTTATCCCTAGTTATATATACTAAAATTAATTATAGTAGAATAGACTTATTTCACCCTAGGTGTTATTTGCAGGCTATTCTATTTAAATAATCTAATAAATTAGAAAACCTAACTGTTATCTTAGAGTAATATCGTTTGGAGTTGAGCTGAGTTACTAATTAGCTGAAAATTCCTAGATCTTAGTACTATATTATTATTCTACCTCTAGATTTAAGTGCAAGAGGACTTTTCTGCCTCTTGATCAGGTCATTACCCCTGTTACATTATCCTCTTTTACTTGCAAGAGGATAATATATTAGCCGCAGCTCTACTTTCAATCATAGAGCAGGCGCTTTATAGCCTGATTAGTTCTTTTCTTCTAACCCTGTATAATTCTTGCATTTCTAGCCTAATATTAAAAAAGCGGCAGGTAAGCTTGCCTTACTAACCGTAACTAATTATCAAAACATGGGTTAAAGATTCCACAAAACGAATCAGCTAACCCAGCCACCTAACCATCACATCAAGTACCAACCCAGATGTTCCAAATGCATTGAGACTCGCAACTATCTAACAAGCCTTCCAATACATAATTATCACATCATGGCTGCGTATCCTATAACAAAACTTGGCTCTACTAACCCTATTTATCCATTCGTTTATCTTCCTGCATATGGACTTATTGTGTGCCAGGTGTGTCAGTATGTGTGTTTAGCTAGTGAAGCTACGACACACCTTACCACGAAACATCATGACATAGACCCCGCAACTCGGCGTCGAACGGTGGTAGTTTTATCCATCAGAGCAATAGCATCACGCCAATAATCACCACCATAAAGAGACTCCATCCGATAGTCACATCCACTGCTCCGCTCTAGGGGGCCTTCTTCTGCTCTTCGATGCCCTCATAACCACCCTCCGACTGGTTCTTCTTGCCCTTCTTCCTGCCCTCAAGGGAACCTGTGCCGCCGGTCGAGCCCTTGACACAAGACCCATTACCCCAGATGGCCTCTTNGTTCTTCTTGCCCTTCTTCCTGCCCTCAAGGGAACCTGTGCCGCCGGTCGAGCCCTTGACACAAGACCCATTACCCCAGATGGCCTCTTTGGCCGACTTCCATATGGTTTCTGGATGATAGATGTTCTCAGCGGTATAGTAAAGACGACAGTCACCGGCCTGGTACTGGAACTGAAGAGGGAGATCATCGTCTCCCTCCTGGTAGGCATTCAGAAAGTTGACTTGTCCTGATCCGAGTTTAATCGGAAACTCCTCTAACGGCCGAGGAGCCACCTTCATGAGTCGCTCATTTTCTTCCTTTGTCATAAACTCTAGCTTCTCAGGCGTCTCCCGATATACCACTTTAGCGGCGCTCGCCACCGTTGCAATATTGTCGAATGTCAAGGTCTGCGAACCCCGAACACCTCCCATGATCTGCATAGGCCGTCCATTAGGATGGCCTCCAAAGGGCAAAGCCTGGACGCCGCCGATATTTGTCATCAAGTTGACAAAAATGGAGCAGGTCGAAGCGCACAATCCGTCGCCAATGATGAGGATGTTCTCAGCCTTGAATGGCTGCGTCCTGTTGAGGGGTCGGCCAGCATACCCACGAATAAGAGTGTCGCTGTTGCCAGATGCCTCGGTGAAATTGAAGCTGGCGAAGAGTGAACTGACCGGGGTCCCCAACTGCGTGGCATCGCCAAGAAATTCTTCATATGACTCGAAGCCGGCCTCCTGGTCTGGGGTCACCTCCACGGAATATGCCATATTGGCGACATTAATAGGGTTATTCTCCAACGCCGTCGATCTGTTGACGGCTGAAAAGACCTTAACGAGGCCCTCAGAGACCTCGTGGCGTCGGAATCTGTTGGCCGAATAGGGAAATTCGGAAGGGAAAAACAGCTTGAATAGATTAAAGGCTCTGTCAACATTCCCACCCGGGTTGCCNCGGAATCTGTTGGCCGAATAGGGAAATTCGGAAGGGAAAAACAGCTTGAATAGATTAAAGGCTCTGTCAACATTCCCACCCGGGTTGCCCGAGACGTCGATGATTAGCTTGGTACGACCATCTGCCAGGGCCTTTGATACAATCTCAGTTGCGTAATGGCCAAATGTAAGTGATTGATTCGAGGGCAGTCCATCTCCATCAAAAGAAGGGATCATCATGACTACAGTGTCATCGTCTAGATAATAACCATTCATTTGGTTGTAGGGGTCGCGGATCAGTGGTTCGGGGTAACCGACAGGGCCTGACTTCAGAGGAGGCTTAACAACCGGTTCCGAAGTACTCGAGTTGTCTGATGAATTTGATGTTGTTGGTCGACAGTACATATCAAAGACGTCCTTGCCGTTCCTAGCCTCAAAGCCAGGGTCGTTAAGTTCGGCCATGTTCTTCACCTCAAGGGTAGTCCCATTGCGGAACTCGAGCGTAGTGATATTAGAGCCAGGATACACATTACGTC